>JAYJMB010020634.1:0-41799 GCA_036873735.1 Pouteria campechiana
CATGGTTAAGGTACACACCATATGCTAAACCATGAGCTCCCTTGAATGAAAATGATAGATGGTTAAGGTACACACCATATGCTAAACCATCTTATTTTGGTTCATTAAGTTATTAGGCTTAATGAGTTTTCATCTCAATTATGCTATGCACCATAGATAATTGGAATGATTGAAAACACCTAATTTGAACCTACAAGATTCAAAAGAACAAACCCAAGTGAAGCATTGAATTCAACATTCGACTAGGAAAGGGGTATCATTTAGTGGCATCGGATCCCTAGATCTTTGCATCTTATTAATCTCCCTATATTATGATTAGTCATTGATTTTTTTTACAATTCTATTCAATTTCTGCAATTCCATTCAACATTACACAATATTCATTTAGTTCTAAATACATTCTTTTTAAGGATAGTTTAGTTCAGTAACTAAAACTAATTAAGTCGGTTTGGTTATTCTTTATGAGATCGACCCTTGCATTGCACACTATACTGCTATACGCCCATGCACTTGTGAGGAATTATAATTTGAATCATCAGGTTTTTGGCACCATTGCTAGGGAATCATTCCAGATTGATTTGATTAAGTTAGTTACAATCGTTCTTTTTGTTTTTGTATCTAATTATATATATGATTTTCTTTTAATTATTTCTTTCTTTGTTTTGCAGTACTGTGAATGAACAGAAGGAGATCACTGAATCTAGATTTGTTTCCATTGAATGATCGCAGTGACAAAGAAATTGAGATAGAGATAAGTGAAGGAGAAGAAATTCACGTGACTGACAACATGGAAAATTGAGTGGTTCAACAAGCTCAACAGGTAATGAAGGAGTTTGCATGCCCAACTATAGGGATTTCACCTTCATGCACTATATTGGATGATAATGCTAGGAATTATGAATTAAAGCATATACATTTTAACACTCTTCTATCTTTTCATGGTATAGCAGCAAAGGATCCTCTAATATTTATGCGTGACTTCTATGTAACCATCCAAACTTTTCCATTGTAGGGGCTAACCGAAGATCAACTATGCATGAGATGTTTTCCATACACTATGAAAGATGGAATGAAAACATGGTTAATGACATTAGCTCCTAGCTCATTAACAACATGGGAAGCAGTGTATAACAAATTCATAGGTAAATTCTATTCTCATACTAAAACTGTAGAGTTGAGAAATAAGATAGCCACTTTCTTTCAAATGGATGGTGAAGTTTTCCATGAGGCATGGGAGAGATTTAAGGCAATTTTGATTCAATGCCCTCATCATAGATATCCACTTGAGTTGCCTAACCAAGTTTTCTATGATGGATTGATACAACCTTACCAAGTTATGGTTGACAATGTTGTAGGTGGAGCCATGGGAGAAAAGACTCCAGAGGAAACATATGAGTTATATGAAATGCTACTAGCAAATTCTCAGCAAAAGAGTGTAAGAGGTAGATCTAAAGGAATTTATGAAGTGAACTCTAACTTTGATCTATTTATATAGATGTCAAAGATGGGTAAGCAAATAAGGCAACGTGCTCCATGATGGTGAACTTGAAATAACTACAACCTACCCCAGTAGTGGTTTGTTCTTTTTGTAGTATTTTAGGTCACTCACATAATGTTTGCCCTTCAAATGAACATTTTGTAGGTGATGCTAAGCAAGCTAATGCAATGAATTTCTACAATCGGTGACCACAAAATGACCCTTATTTGAATTCTTACAATCCTAGTTAGAGAAATCATCCGAACTTGTCTTAGAACAATGACAGAAATCAAAATCAAGCTGGAACTTATTTTCAACCGCAACCAAGGAAGCCTACTCTTGAAGAAACTATGCAGAGTTTATTTCAAGCAACACAAATTTAGTTCCAGAAAAATGCAACGAAGTTCCAAAATATTAATTCAAGATTTCATAACATGGAGTCATCTATGAAGATGTTGGAGACTCAATTGGGGAAGATTGCAGAAGTTGTGCAGAGTTACATACCAAGAAAGCCATCAAGTTAGCCTAAGCAAGCCAATTTTATTACAATGTTAAGTGGTGGTAAGGTAATGGATGATAAAGGTGTTATGTGATTAAAAATTCTAATTTTTTTTTGCAGATGATGAGAAGGAGGTGAATGCTAGGACAACTATGTTCCCAATTCTTTATCTTCCACTCAACTATAAGCCATTGTCACCTTATGATCCACCAGTCTCTTTTACTGGGTGTTTGATGCAGAACAATGTTGCTAAAAAACCTTGTGATGGCAATGAACCAATTCTAGTGTTAGATGTGTTACCACAAGGAAAAGCTAGTGCAATGACTGGAAATCTTAATGAAGTTTTAACAAAGGAGGAGATCAAAGAAAAATCTAGACTGAAGTATTTTCCTTATTCTTTAAGGTATGCATCTATAGGATATATTCGTTTTAGTGTTTATATACTCTTCTTATATAGGTATGGAGGAAGAAACACTAATGTAGTTTCAAGATCATATAGAATAAGAGCTGTATCGAGAAAAAAAGAGTGAATGGAAGCACAAAGAAATTTTTAGGGAAATCTGAAAACTTTGTATATAGAGTAGACAATATTAAATCATTCAACTATTTTTATCAATTGAATTCTACAAGCTTCTTCTTGTGATGAAAGAACTGGAACATAGAAAGGCCAAAGTTCAATTCAAAAATGAAAGGTCATAGTCAGACTGAGACTATAAACAAAGCACTTCTTGGGAGGCAACCCAAGCTATTTATTTTTTAGTTATTTCAAATTCTTAGACATAGTGATGTTTTTCCATTGATGAAGTATGCTAGTTATAGTAGATACATTAGTTTATGTAGATTTCATTGGATTTTTAACTTGTGAAATTGCATTGTTATTTTTCTATTTGCTAAATGCTAAACTTAGTAAATTGTTTTTTCATGATTGACAGGTTAAACTCATGAACGAGGGAAATGGGGAGCTAAACAATTGAAATTCCAAGGCAAGGAACCAACAATTGACCAAAGGAAGAGTTAAATGATGAAAATTTTGCTTGAGCTTCCTATTTCTTGAAGAAGCATTTTGCAACATGTTGCAGTCAAAAATTTTTAACTCGCGACTTGCATCTTTCAAGCCGCGGTGTTAGTTGAAGTGCTTGTACATGTTGTAGTGAGAAATTTCTAAGCCGTGACTTGCATTTTCCAAGCCAGAACATGAGAGTGAAGTGATTGGAAAATTCAATTTGAAGTACTTAGATATGTTGCATTTAGAGATTTTTAGGCCATGACTTACATCTTCCAAGCAGCAGCGTACACTTGAAGACTAAAAACCCTTGTGCTAGTTTCAAGCCCTCATTCGCATGCCTTCTTTCTTTTCCCATCTCAACCTATGCATTCTCTTCTCCCTTTCCCTCCAAGCCATGCAATCTTCTTTCTTTCTCCCATTTCAACTCATGCATTCTCAAGACTACATCACTCCATCAAATTCTCCTCCAACATCTAGCTTCCCAATGCCTCATCTCATTTTCAGTCGTTCCTATCTTCTCTCAACAATGTGGACTTAGGCATTGAAGAGCATGGTCAAGAAAATTAGGTGGTTTTTTCTTATTTATCCCTTCCCTTGTAGATTTTCTACCTTTTTATTGAAATACATTGGATTTGGGGCATGATTGTTGTGTTGGAGAGTGGTGGGTTCATGTGCATTGCAAGTGTTTGATGGTTTGTCAGAACCAATTAGGTTGTGCATATTTGATGGAATGAATGGGACATTAAATGGTAAATGATGTATACATGAAGTGCTTCATGAATCTAGTGACCTACATTAAAGAAAATTTGTGAAAATTTGGAGTGCCTACAAGGTGTTTGTAGAAAAGACTCATCGAAGTAAAGGTCGCATTTTCACTGTGTGAGACTTGA
Organism: Pouteria campechiana; assembly: GCA_036873735.1. Classification (NCBI taxonomy): domain Eukaryota; kingdom Viridiplantae; phylum Streptophyta; class Magnoliopsida; order Ericales; family Sapotaceae; genus Pouteria; species Pouteria campechiana. The sequence goes on from JAYJMB010020634.1 coordinate 3,873, forward strand.
TTTGAAGAAGTTTCTGAATTTTTGAGCAGTGGGATCTCCACACCTTCGATTGTGATTCATTATGCCTCCCAAAAAGGTTATAACTACCGATCCATCAAAAAGGAAGCAGGGTGGAACTTCTGAACAACATATTGAGCCCACATTTTTCAATGAGGCAACAGCCGAGGACTATCACCACTCTATTATTTAAAAGTCATGCATCCCTAAGCGGGGATTTAATCTTATGTATAGTAGGATTCTAGAAATGATCCACCACAGATGTTGTGAACGATTTGCAACGTAACTAAGTGTTGCACTAATGCTAGCCATTTGGGAATTTTATGCAAATGCTCAAGAGCAACATAAGGCGGACTTGATGCAATTGAAAGTGCTAGTGTGAGAAAAGATGGTGCCTTATGATCACTCCTCCATCAATCAGATCTATGGATTAGAAGATATCAATGAGGATGAATATTTAGGTTATTGGAGCAAGGCCCAATTTTGATGTTATCCTCAGTTTACTTGCCAAATCAGGAACCCAATGGAAGGGTAGGAATGACAAAGTAAATAAACTTCCATGGAGGCAACTTAAACTGAAGTGTAGAGCATGACACTACTTTATCTCCGCAAAGTTGCTACCAACCAATCATATATCTGATGTCACCAAGCATAAATCACTTCTCAACTATGCTATCCAAACTGGACTTTCCATTGATGTGGGACATGTGCTCAAAAGATCCATTGTTTCACTATTCACAGGAAAGATGACTGGAGGCTTGAGACATCCTTCTTTTATCTATGGGCTATGTCTCCAGGCGGTGTTCCTACTACTATTTCTAAAGAGTTCCAACATCTTTTATCTCCTATCATGTATACCATGCTCCGATAATTTGAGAAACAAAGTGGTCAGGAGGAGGCTTCAAGTGTACCTAATGCCCCAAGTCTTTCCAACAGAGGCCATCAATGCAACCTCCCATTACTGAGCCAACAATAGCTAATTTACATGAAGACATTAGGAAATTGAGAGACTACACTAAGTGTTAGGACAAGGAAAGGCTAAGGGAGTAGCAATAACAATTTAAATTCTTTGTGGACTACACCAACACCTTGAATACCATGTTTTAGATCTGCAGTATGTCTCAAGGATCAAGCTCTGTAGTTTTTCCTACTCCACTAACCTATTCACTAGTCTCTCCACCTATTGAAGAATTAGATTATGAGTCTGATGATTAAACTCAATTGTCTTAGGGAAGTCCTCTGATCCTTTCCTTCATTATACATTGAGGACAATGTTCTTTTCACGTTTGCGGGTGTTTGGTATGATATTTGGGATGTGTGGTCTATCTAGTTCTTGTGATGTGTGTTTGGCTAGTTGTATTATGTTTAAATATCTATGTTATGTTTAAATCTCTATGTTTAGTGGTATATTTGATTATGGTTATGTTCAATCTTTATAATTGTATAAAAAAATATTTATTTTATGTGTTTTGAGCATTGATCAAGGTCATTAAACAAAACCAATGATATATATGTGACATTTGCCAATAGTTAAGGTGAAAATGATAGAAATCACTATTATCTACATACTTGACTTGATTCCTTATCTAATTTACTATAAATTTCTTATGCACATTAATCACATTTACATAGCCATTTCTTTGAAGTCTTTGAATACTTAGCATCAGTTTAGGAGATTAAGTATGCATTGTTCAATTTGGATTCTAGAATTCATTATAACTATTGTTGAGACAAGCACTAGATGAGATAAAAGAAAAACATAACTAAAAACTCATTATTTATAGGGGATCACTTCTCTATGAATGGAAAATAAAATAAATTTGGTGGTGTGATAGTAATACAGCCCAAGGATTAGGGGGGATCACATTCGAGAAAATAAGATAAAAATGAGGAATGTGATAGTAATAGAGCCCACAAAAAGGAAAAATATTAAATACACATCTAATGTAGTCTTTAGGGTTTAATTAGTGAATTCATAGGATTTGCATTCAACATGTGTTACTTGGTTGCTTGAATGAATTTAAGTGTGAAATGATGTAGACTGAAATGGCTATAATTTTTGCACATTCACATGGAATCGAAGGTGGAAAGCAAAAGGCTAAAGACATATGTGATATCTTAATAGTTTCCTCTTAACTATACATATTTTATTGAGATTTTTGACTAATGACTTAGATCAATGTTCATTATATCCTTTGTGAGTTTTGTGTTACAATTTTGGTCGAGGACTAGCAAATGAGTAAGTTCGGGGGTATTTGATAAGTGAATTTTATTCAATTACATTATATATGTTCAAGCTTAGTTATTTTTAAATCTTTCTTACTTTTAGATGAATTTTATATTTATTTATTGAATTTTCTAGGTGTTTGGAAGATTGGAAAAGAAGACAAAATGAAAGAAAAAGATGAAGCTCAAAGTTTGGAAAAGAAAAGAACAAGCAAAGGAGCAACAAAATAAGGCATTTTGGAGACAACAATTCCTAAGCTGTGGCATGAGAATTCATACAACCATTCTATGTAGGAAAAATTTTCTAAGCCGTGGCGTCCCATATCTAAGCTATGACGTGAAGGATGTTCAAGGCAGAACAAGTGCAATCAGCAATTTCCAAGCCATAGCATCGGTGTCCTCTAGTTTTTTGCCAATTTTTCTACTAGCTTTGTTGCCTAGTTTTAAGGTAATGAGAGAGGATTTTGAGGGGCACCTTCCTACATTCGTTTTCTAGGGTTTTGCTAAGGTTTCTGAAGGTGGAGCCTTGGTGTTTCTTGAGGAGGAAGACGGAGATTTCAAGTAAGCGAGAGGAAGAAGAGGTGATGTTCTACATTTTCATGATCTTAATTAAGGGAGTTATTTTGCTTTCCATTATTAAGTAAATCCTTCTTTCTAGGGTGAATATGTAACCCAATTTGATACTCTTTGTTATGTGGATTGTTGTTTATTAATGACTATATGATCTTTTTTCATTCACTATGTTGTTTACAATGATTTGATTTGTTTTGTTGCTTGATCAATAATATTATGAGTTAGATTGATTATCTAAGCATGGTTAAGGTACACACCATACGCTAAACCATGAGCTCCCTTAAATGAAAATGATAGATGGTTAAGGTACACACCATATGCTAAACCATCCTATTTTGGTTTATTAAGTTCTTGGGCTTAACGGGTTTTCACCTCAATTATGCATACACCATAGGTAATTAGAATGAGTGAGAACACTTGATTTGAACCCGCACACCTAATGGTAATAATCATACATTCGAAAGAATAAACCCAAGTGAAGTATTAAATTCAATATTCGTCTAGCAAAGGGGTATCATTTAGTGGTGAAATTGGATCCATAGACCTTTGCATCTTATTAATCTCCCTACATTATTATTAGTCATTGATTTTTACAAGTCCATTGAACATTACACAATATTCATTTAGCTCTAAATACATTCTTTTTAAGGATACTGTAGTTCAGCAACTAAAACTAATTAAGTCAGTTTGGTCATTCTCTATGGGATCAACCCTTGCATTGCACACTATACTGCTATATGCTCGTGCACAGGAATTATAATTTGAACCATCTCCTTCTAATCTCTGAAGCATGGAATTCTTCTTTAAACATACTCTGAAGCTTTTAGACTTAACTTTTAGACCTTCTAACGACTTCAACATGTTTTGAACTTATTTTTAAACATACTCTGAAGCTTTTAGACTTAACTTTTAGACCTTCTAACGACTTCAACATGTTTTGAACTTATTTCTATTGAATTTAAAAGTGTTATAGGGCATCTAAAATTCTTTAAAGCTTGGGTCTATCATCTGAAGTAGCCTTTGAAGGATTTCCTTGCTTCTGAAATAAGTTCTGATTGTTCTCTTTGTCCTCTGAAGCATGGTGTTCTACTTTTGAAGTTGTTCTAAAGCATGGAGGTCTTCTAATTACTATTACAACTTCTAAATTTGTTTCTTTTGATTTCAAATTTATTTTGATGCATCTGAAATCCCCTCTCAAGTCAGTTATCATTTTTTGAAAATTTATTAGTTTTTCTTCCTTTGAAAACTTAAGTGTAGTGGGTTTCAACTTGATGTGATCTTGTTTACATTGTTCATCATTCTAAAGTTACTTTCCTAATTTAGTTAACCTATTTTATTCATTTATTTTTGCAATAATTGATAATGTAAGTTGTTAGTACCTTAACATTTCACTCACATATTTGCTTATCATCAAAACTTAGCTGCTTTATCACATTCATCATCAAAATCAAGCTAATTAAAGAGAGTTAGACTCAACATTCTCTCTCTTTTTTATGATAACAACATATTTGAGTGATATATCTTTCAGAAATAAAATTTAAGAACTAAAGGAAATGTGCTTCTTAAACGAATAACTCCCCCTTAATAAGTGCACTAAGTGAATGAAATGCTATTATGCACTTTTTTAATTCTAAGTTGATGTAATGTTGCCATTGTTGTTATTTCTCCCCCTATTATGATTGTTTATTGCTGTTATTTCTATTAATTGTTTCCTCATTGCTATTATTTCTCCCCCTTTTTATCATAATAAAAAAGAATGTGAATTGTATTTCATTGACTGTAACCAATTTATAAAGAACTTGTGTAGTACCAAAGAATGTTCTATGTACAAATGAAAGTAAAATAATTATCAATAGCTCATTATTTTTTGGTTTTAGCACTTTTGGTGTAGGTAACTAGGAAAAGTGTGGGGTTGGCCATTGGTTGAGTAGCTTAAGGAGGAGGTTGGGGTCTGGCTTTAGGAGTACTAGGTTTCATAGATACAATAGTTTTGTGGGAAGGATGAGAAGGTGAGCTGGGTAGGTTAGAGGAGTGTGAAATTGGGATGGCTATGGGAGGTTCTTTCTCTAGAAATGGACCAAACACAATGATAGGAATGATTTGAATTCTGGCCTAGTATGTTGGATCTAGGAGTTGGGGGAGTGGAAGTGGCATGGATTCCAAGTCAACATGGTAATTGTTAGTGCATCTGCCTTGGAATTCAGTATAGGTTAGGGTGATTGGTTCTGAGCTTGGAGGGAAAGACTTGGTGGGTGGTCTAGGATGATAGTTCAAATTATAATTCCTCGCAAGTGTGTAGGCGTATAGTAATATAGTGTACAACGCATGGGTCGATCCCACAAAGAATGGTTAAACAGACTTAATTAATTTAAGTAATTGAACTATCCTGACCCTAAAAGAATGTATTTATAACTAAAAAAACTTGGAATAAAGTTTGCTATAATTTTAAAATTTTAGAAAATTAATAGAATAAAAGTAAATCAATGGCTAAATATAGTGCAAAGAGAATAGCAAGATACAAAAGTCCAGGGATTCGATTTCACCACTAGATGATACCCTTTTGCTAATGGAATGTTGGATTTAATGCCTCACTTGGTTTTGTTCTTCCAAAAGTAAGATTATTACCGTTATGTGTGCGAGTTTAAATCAAGTATTTCACTCATTCGAATTACCTATTGTATGTAGCATAATTGAGGTGAAAACCTATTAAGCTCGAGAACATAAGAACCAAAATAAATTGGTTTAGCATATGGTGTCTACCTTAACCATCTATACTTCTCATTCAAGAGAGCTCATGGTTTAGCATATGGTGTCTAACTTAACCATTCTTTGATAATTAATCTAACTTATAATATTGGTGATCAAGCAATAAAACAAGTTAAATAATTGTAAACAATATCATGAATGAAACAAGATCATATAGCATTAATAACCAATAATCCATAACAAAGAGTATCAAAAAGGGTTACATCTTCACCTTCGAAAAAACGATTTACTTCATAAGAAAAAATAAAACAACCCCCTTAGATAAGATGATCACAATGAAGAACATCTTCTCTTGTTCTTCTTGCTTACTTGTAATCTCTTCTTCTTCTCCACAAGAAAACTCCAATAATTTGGCCTCAAAACCCTAGAGAAAACTCTCCAAACAGAAGTAAGAGGAACCCCAAAAAAACCCTAACTTTTTTCTTAAAAACCCAGAAGATACATAATGTGGAAAATCCATAAAATTTACTGATCCACCACTGGCGCTAGCGGTGCTGACTTGCTGCCTAGTTGATGGTGGTCACAGGTCCTAGTGCTAGCTAGGCTTCTCCTTTGCACTTTGATTTTTCACTCCTTTTTCAATTATTTTCTTTTCCATCCTTTTAGCTTCTTCTTTTTTTTTCATTTTCTCTTCTTTTCCATCTTCAAGATACCTAGAAAATCCAATAAATTAATAGAAAATTCATCTAAAAGAAATGATGATTTGTACATAATTAAGCTTAAACATGTGTAATATAAGTGAATGAAATTCACTCATCAAATACCCCCAAACTTACTTATTTGCTCATGCTCAAGCAAGATAGAAACAAAATCACAAAGGACATAACTATATCATAGTAACAACACATGAATTCATAAAGAACACAATGAACATTGATCTTAGTCATTAATCAGAAACATCCATAAAATAAGCATAGTTAAGAAGAACTATCAAGATGTCACCTATGTCTTTTAATTTTTAACTTGAGCCTTGTCCTTTCAACTCAAATTCCATGTGCATGTGCAAAAATTATAACCATTTCAATTTACATCTTTTCACACATACATTCATTCAAGTAATACATATTCAATGCAACCCTGAGAACTTGCAAATTAAACCAAAGAGACTACTTTTAGATGAGCATTTGATATTTTTGTGGGCTCTATTACTATCATATTCCTTATATTTTTATTCTTGTTTTTTTCTTTTATTTTTGAATGTGATCCCCCCTATTACTTGGGTTGTATTACTATCACACCCTCAAACTTGTTTTCTTTTTGAATCATAGAAATGTGATCCCCCCTATAAACAATGAGTTTTTACTCTTGTTTTTGTTTTATCTCATTTAATGCTTATCTCTACATAGTTACAATGCATTCTAGAATTAAAATTGAACCATGCATACTTAGTCTCCTAAACTCATGCTAAGCATTTAAAGATTTCAAAAGAAATGGCTAATTCAATGTGATTAATGTGTATAAGAAATCTGTAGCAAATTAACTAAGGATCAAGTCAAGCATTATAGACATAATGATTTCTATCCTTTTCAACTTAACTAGTTCAAAATGTCACATAGATGTCATTGGTTTTATGTGATGACCTGAATCAATGTTCAAAACATACAACTCAATTCAATAAAACATTCAACATAAAAATTAAAACATAACACATAAACTACTCAAACTAGATAAACCAACTAAACACATAACACACAAACTAAACATACTGCAACAATCCCCAAACTTAGACAAAATACATCCCAAAAGAAAATGCTAACACCCCCAAACTTGAACATAACATTGTCCTCAATGTAGAATAAAGCAGTGGAAAATAAGGACTTCCCTGAAATGGATGGATCACTCATCTAATCTTTCACTTTTTGCCCAACTTGAATCTTCTACTGGTACATTAGGAAGTGTTAGTGGAAGTGGGAAGAGTTTTTTTATTTTATTTTATTTTTTAATGAAACAATGTTTGGCGCTAGTGGCATCATCTTGCTACCTCCCCTTGAAAAAGTGGGGAGAGTTTTACTTCATCACTCTATTTGATCTCCTTGCTTAAAATCCTTATTTATGCATTTAATATGTTAAACACAAAATAATGATACATTAAGTATAGCAAATAGGAAAATATCAACATAATCTAACTACTTAATAATCAAATTGAAATAACCATGCAATAAACATATTTATTAACTATGTTTAAGAAATTGAAATAACTAAAGATAAAATAGCTTGTGTTGTCTCCCAAGAAGCGCTTTACTTAACATCTGAGTAAGACAAACTACCTTTTTATACAAATTTTCAATTTCCCACACTTCATTCAGTTGCATTGGCACATCCTCTCTGTTGTATTTCTTCACATGATGCCCATTAACTTTGAAGGTGCTCTGTCTTTTGGATTCTTCAGTCAAGTACTCCATGAGGAAACACGTGTGACACGAAATGGGCCGATCCAATGTGATTTCAATTTTCCTAGAAACAAACACAAATGTGAGTGATAAAGCAAAACATCCATTCTAGGCTCAATGTACCATTTACAAAGACTTCATCATGATATTTCTTGGTTCGCTCCTTCTAGATCTTGGCGTTCTCATATGCCTCATTCCTAAGCTCCTCAAGTTCATGAAGTTGAAGTTTCCTTTGCTCTCCTGCCTTTTCCATATCACAATTGAGATGTCTAATAGCCCAATAGGCCTTATTCTCCAACTCGAAAGGTGAATGGCAGGCTTTCCCAAAAATAAGTCTGTATGGACTCATTCCAATTGGGTTCTTGAAAGTAGTCCTATATGCCTACAAGGCATCATTCAGCTTCATTGCCCAGTCCTTCCTTGAAGTGTTCATAGTCCTTTCCAGAATTCCTTTATTTGTCTGTTGCTAACTTCTACTTGCCTCGACGTTTGTGGATGATAAGGTGTCACAACCTTATAAGTGATGTTGTACTTATTTAATAGAGTTTCAAAAACCTTATTGTTGAAATGAGTTCCCCTATCACTAATGATAGCTTTTGGAGTACCAAACTTGGAAAAAATTCTAGCTTTAAAAAATCTTAGCATAGCATTAGCATCATTAGTCTTAATGGCCATAGCTTTAATCCACTTGGACACATAATCCACAGCAAGTAAGATATACTAGTTACCATTGGATGGTGGGAATGGACCCATGAAATTAATTCTCCATACATCAAAAATTTCAATGACAAGGTTACTTGTAAGTGCCATCTCATCCCTCTTTCCAATGTTTCCTGTCCTCTAGCATCTGTCACACCTTGCACAAAAAGCATTAGCATCCTTAAAAATTGTTGGCCAATAAAATCTAGATTGAAAGACTTTGAGAATAGTTTTCTTCCCTCCAAAATGCCCTCTACAACTAAATGTGTCGCAATGTCTCAGAATACTCTATTGCTTATCTTTTGGAATGCAACACCTAATGATTTGGTCTAGGCATATTTTGAACAAGACTCGGTCATCCTAGAAATAATTCCTTGCCATTGACAGCAACTTTCTTCTTCCCTGTGAATTCAACAAAGGATTAAAAATTTCTTTAACCAAATAATTTACTATATCAGCGTACTAAGGTTCACTCCCCTTCATAAAATATAATTGCTCATTAGGAAAGATCCCATTGATAGGAATGTTTTTCTTTCCTCTTTCTTTCTCAAAGTCAGTTCCTTCCACCAGTCTGGATAGATGATCTGCCAGTACATTCTCACAGCGTTCTTGTCCTTTATTGTCAGATCAAACTCTTGCAATAATAAAATCCACCTGATCAACTTGGGTTTGGCATCTTTCTTTGTTAGCAAATATCTCAGTGCAGCATGATCCGAATTACTAATTACCTTTAAACCAATCAAGTAGGAACAAAATTTTTCCAAAGCAAACAAAATAGCAAGCAATTCTTTTTCAGTGGTAGAATAGTTCAATTGTGCTCCATTTAAAGTCCTACTTGCATAATGAATAACATGAGGTAAATTATCTACTCTCTGTCCTAAGACAGCACCAACGGCAAAATCTGATGCATCACACATAAGTTTAAATGGAAAGACCAATCAGGAACTGCTAGAATAGGAGTTGATGTCAATTTTTCTTTTAAAGTATAGAAGGCTACAAGGCACTCCTCATCAAAATAGAAAGTTCCATCCTTAGCCAACAAGTTACAAAGTGCTTTAGAAATTTTTGAAAAATCTTTAATAAATTGTCAGTAAAAACTTACATGAGTAAGAAAGCCTCTAACTCCTTTGATTGAAATTCATGGTGGCAACTTTGCAATCAATTCAATTTTTGCCTTATCTACCTCAATGCCTTTACTTAAAATAATATGCCCAAGCACAATTCCCTATTTTACTAAAAAGTGATTTTCTAAACTTAGTGTCAAATTCATTTCCATACATCTTTAAGCACAAAAGTTAAGTTATGAAGGCAGCCACCAAATAAGTCTCTAAAAATAGAAAAATCATCCATAAACACTTAATAAACTTTTCAATCATGTCAGTAAATATGGACATCATACAACTTTCAAAAGTAGCAGGGGCATTGCACAAACCAAACAATATTCTCTGGTATGCAAAAGTTCCGAATAGGCAGGTAAAAGTGGTTTTCTACTAGTCTTCTAGGGCAATTGGAACTTGATTATAACCAAAAAAACCATCCAAAAAATAGTAATAAGCATGACCTGCCAACCTTTCAAGCATCTCATTAATAAAAGGAAGGGAAAAGTGATCCTTTCTTGCACCTGTATTGAGTTTCCTATAGTCAATGCACGTCTGCTACCCTATAGTCATTCGCATTAGCTCTAGTTTATCATTATCATTTTTTACAATAGAAATACTACACTTCTTTGGCACCACATGCACTAGACTTACCCATTTGCTGTCAGAGATTATATAGATAATACCCGCATCCAATAATTTGATCACTTGTACTCTCATAGTTTCCTTCATATGTGGGTTAAGTCTCCTTTAAGCTTCTCTAGAAGTCTTTGCATCATCTTCCGGCAAAATAGTGGGACTAATTCCCTTGATATCTACTAAGGTCCACCCTATCGCCCCTTTGTGCTCTCTCAACACATTCATCGGCTTAATTTCTTCATCAATAGATAAGTCAGAAGCAATGACCACTAGAAGAGTATTGCTTTTACCTAAAAAATACATACTTTAAGTTTTGAGGTAATTTCTTCAATTCCAGTTGGGGTGATGTAAAAGATGGTTGTTCCACTTCCGAGTTCACATGTGACAACCCTTCATTGGAAACATCTCCTTCTTTGACTTCTTCTGCTCTATCAAGTTCACCTTTCAAATTCATCATCTCTTCATCCTCCTTCAGTCCATCTACACTGAGCACTAGTTCTAGCTTATCAGTTGTCTACTCCTGCACAAAAGCTGATAAAATAGGTGAGTCCAATTCATCAACTTGAAAACATCCACTAGGATCTGAAGGTAGTGATAAAGAATTATAGATAAAAAATTCCACAATTTTATCTAAGACAGTCATCTTCAACTTGCCATTTAGCACATCTATGATTATCTTAGTGGTTGCCATGAAAGAGGGTCCTAGAAGAATAGGCACTTCTCTTTCCTATATCATTTGTCTTTCCATGTCAAGCAAAATGGAATCTACAAGAATAATCAGTTTATCAATCCGCACAAGAATGTCCTCTACAATGCCTCTAGGATATTTAATCGATTTGTTTGTAAGCTATAGAGACATTGTAGTTTGTTTCAATTCTCCTAATCCCAGTTGCATATAAATAGAATAAGGCATCAAATTAATGCTTTACCTAAGTTTAGCATTGCCTTTACCTTGTTTGTCCCTCCAACAGTGATTAAGATATTGAAACTACCTGGATCCTTGAGTTTTGGGGGAAGGTTTGTTTGTTTGAAACTAGAACTTTCTCATGTGGCTCATACTTATGCTTCATTGTGTTTAATTCCTTTAGAAATTTAGCATAAGCAAGCATATTCTTAATCATATCCAGCAAAGGAAAATTGACATTAACTTTGGAAAGGATATCATAAATGTCAAAAAATGATTTATCAAATTTACTCTACTTTAGCCTTCCTAGAAAAGGGACAGGAGGATCAAACGGTGGGGTGCTTTGTAGTTGACAGGAGTGTCAACTAATAGAAACATTACCTTCTTTGAATATTCTTATTCCTCAGTCTTTTTCTTGCCTCTCTCCATTCTTGCAAAAACAATTAAACTATCAGTATCTTCTCCAACCTTACTATCAATTACCTTTTCACTTCTTAGTGTTATTATTGCTTTTCACAACTTCCTAGGTGTGTGGCTTTGTATTGCTTCTGCAATTTATCCTAATTGAGTTTCCATCTCTTTCATGGATGTCTCCATGTTATGGAACTTGGAATCAATGTTTTGGAATTTAGTTGTATGATTCTGGAACTCGATTTGTGTTACTTGCATGAAACTCTACATGGTTTCTTCAAATGAAGGCTTTTTCGGTTGAGGTTGAAATGAGGTTCTAGCTTGATTCTAACTTCTTTCATTATTTCAAGAGAAGTTAGGATGATTTCTCTAACCAGGGTTGTAAGGGTTCGAGTAAGGGTCATTCTATGGCCTCTGGTTGTAGAAGTTCATTGCATTAGCTTGTTCAGCATCACTTGTAAAATGTTCTTTTGAAGGGAAAACATTAGGTGAATGTCCTGAATTACAACAAAAGAACAAACCTTTACTGGAGCAGGTTGTGGTTGCTTTAAGTGCACCATCATAGAGCACATTGCTTTCATCTACTTAGCTATCTTTGACATCAACATTGATAGATCAAATTAGTATTTGCTTCATAAAGTCCCCTAGATCTATCTCTTATACTTTTTTGTTGAGAATTTGCTCCCAACATCTCATAAAGCTCATAAGTTTCCTCTAGATTCTTTTCTCCCATGGCTCCCCCTGCAGCATTATCAACCATAGCTTAGCATGGTTATGTTATTCCATCATAGAAAAATTGGTTAAGCAACTCACGTGGATATCTATGATGAGGGCATTGAACCAAAATTGCTTTAAATCTTTCCTATGCCTCATGGAAAGCTTCACCATCCATCTGAGAAAAAGTACTTATTTTGCTTCTCAATTCAGTAGTTTTAGCATGAGAGTAGAATTTTCCAATGAATTTATTATAAGCTGCTCACCATGTTGTCAATGAGCCAAGAGCTACTATCATGAGCCATGTCTTCGCTGCATCTTTTAGAGTATATGGAAAACATCTCACATGTAACCGATCTTCTGTTAGCCCTTGCAATGGGAATGTTTGGATGGTTGCATAGAAATCACGCATGAAAGTCAATGGATCCTCTAAAGCTAACCCGTGAAAAGATGAAAGCATTTTAAAGTGAATATGTTTCAAGTCATAATTTCTAGCATCCTCATCTAACACACCGCATGAAGCTGAAATCCCTATAGTAGGGCATGAAAACTCTTTCATTAATTATTGAGCCTATTGATCATATTGAGCCTGTTGTGCTTATTGAGCCACTTGGTTCTCCACAATGTCAGCCATATTTACTTCTACTCCTTCACTTAAAATCTTTTTTTCAATTTCCACTTTGTCAACCTAATTGCTTAATGAAACAGAGTAGGATTCAAAGATCATCTTCATGCATTCACAATACTGCAATAGAAAGAAGGAAATAATTAAAAATAATTTTATATGCAATTATACACAAAAACAAAAAGAAAGAATGTAACTAATCTTAATCAAATTAGTTTGGTACCATTCCTCGGCAATGGCACTAAAAACTTGATGGTTCAAATTATAATTCCTAGTAAGTGTACGGATGTATAACAATATAGTGTGCAATGCAAGGGTCGATCCCATAGAGAATGGTCAAACTGACTTAGTTAATTTTAGTTAATGAACTATCCTAACCCTAAAAGAATGTATTTATAACTAAACAAACTTTGAATAAAGTTTGGTATAATTTTAGAATTTCAAAAACTTAATGGGATGAAAGTAAATCAATGGCTAAATATAGTGTAGAGAGATTAGCAATATGTAAAAGTTGAGGGATCCGATTTCACCACTAGATGATACTCCTTTGCTAATGGAATGTTGGATTCAATGCCTCACTTAGGTTCTTTCTTTCAAAAGTAAGATAATTACCATTAGGTGTGTAGATTTAAATCAAGTATTTTCACTCATTCGAATTACCTATAGTGTGTAGCATAATTGAGGTGAAATCCCATTTAGCTCAAGAACATAAGAACCAAAATAGTATGGTTTAGCATATGGTGTCTACCTTAACCATCTATCCTTCTCATTCAAGAGAGCTCATGATTTAGCATATGGTGTCTACCGTAACCATGCTTTGATAATTAATCTAACTTTTAATATTGGTGATCAAGTAATAAAATAAGTTAAATCATTGCAAACAACATTGCAAATGAAACAAGATCATATAGAATTAAAAACCAACAATCCATAACAAAGAGTATCAAAAAGGGTTACATCTTCACTTTAAAAAAAAAGATTTAGTTCATAAGAGAAAATAAAACAATCCCCTTAGACAGAATGATCACAATGAAGAACATCTTCTCTCCTTCTTCTTGCTTACTTGTAATCTCTTCTTATTCTCCATAAGAAAACTGTAAGAAGTCGACCTAAAAACCCAGAGAAAACACTCCAAACGAAAGTGAGAGGAATCCCCCAAAAACCCTAACTTTTTCCTTAAAAACCCAGGAGATATGCAATGCAGAAAATCCATAAAATTTATTGATCCGCCGCTAGTGCCAGTTGGGCTTCTGCTTTGCACTTTGATTTTTTACTCCTTTTTCAATTGTTTTCTTTTCCATCCTTTGAGCTTCTTCTTTTTCTTCCATTTTCTCTTCTTTTCCATCTTCAAGATACCTAAAAAATCTAACTTAAAAAATAAATAAATATAAAATTTTTCTAAAAGAAACAAGGATTTGCAAATAATTAAGCTTAGACATGTGTAATATAAGTGAATGAAATTCACTCATCAGTGGAAGTTTGGATTTTTGTTTAGGTGGAGCTTTGACTCTAGTGGTTTTGGGTTTTGGTTGAGGTTGGGAGGTAGGTTCCTACTCTAGCTCTGGTTTAAGAAATTTATTCTCAACCTAGATAGAGTGGGAAAGGTTAGAGTAGAGAAGTTGAAGGTTAGCCTGATGGATGGAAGTGAATTCTTCCTCAATAATGTAAATGAAATAGTGAGGTCATGAGGGTGAAGGGAGGTTAGTCCTAGAGGGAATGGATGGAGGGAGTAATTGAAGGAGGTGTTGGAAAAATTTATCTAAAAATGTTTCTAGATGAGGGAGTGGTTGAGGATAGTAGAAGTAAGAGGAGGATTGGGTAGAAGTTGAATTTTGGATAGGGATTGGGGGTTAGAGAGCTATGGAAAGGGCAACTCCAATGGAGAAATGATGAGGTTATGTGAAAGGAAGAGGTCAAAGATGGCATCTTTGATCTAGCTTGGAATTCAGAATATGTCATTCTGATTGGGTGATAGATTTCAATAAGAAGATCACCATTATCTTCTTTTTCCTTTGGAGGAGGAGGAGGAGGTGTGGTAAGAGTGGGGATGAATTTGGTTGGGATATCTTGTGAATCCCAAGATTCTGACCAGTCTAGGTAATCTGCTAGACTAGCAAGGATGAAGTGGTGTCTAAGAAGAGGTCTGTAAGGAATTATGGCAAGGGTTTGGGTTAGTTGTTGAGTTTGGAGTTGGGAGATAGGTGGGGAATTGGGAGATGAGGTGGCTTCAAAGATTTGGCTCTCTAAGTTGATGATATTAGTGGGAGGGTTGGTTGGTTTGGTGAGGAGATTGAGTTTTGCTGTGAGAATGAGAGGGTGAGTGTATGGATGAGGGATGATTTGATCTAAAGGAGATGGGGTTTTCTGATGATGGAAAGGGACAGATTAGGTTAAGGAATTGGTTGGTTGAGGTTGGGCTCTAGTAGACTCAACCAGGGAGATCAACGCATCCAGCTTATGATGCACTAATTCTTCAATTTTGTCAACCATAAAATGTAGGGTTGATACACTAGTTTCTAAGATTTCTAACCTAGCGTACATAGGTTCTAGTTGGCTTTGAAGAATGGTTTGGAGTTGTTGTAGGTTGATGGAGGCTGATTGGGTTGAGGTAGGTTGTTTGGATTTGGAGGACATGGGGTGAGTTGAGGGTTGTGCTTGAGATGGTGAAGTTGTTGTAGTTTCTTCTTCTCTTTCTTATAGACTCTCTTCTTCTTCTTCTTCTTCTTCTTCTTCTTCTTCTTCTTCTTCTTTTTATTTGCTCAGCCTTTCTTGGCTTTTCAAAAATCCAACCTTCTACAGTTTGCTTGAAGCCATCTTCTTAATTGTCAGCTAGCTGATAATCAGATGCCTTAGGTGTTCTCCATCTTCTTTAGATATATCCACTCCATCTTCTCTCAGAATTTTTGACATTATCATACAATATGGAATTGAGAATCTCTAATTGGCTTTTATGATGTAGAGATGATCTGAAATTGTTTAATCCTAGCCTATCTTCCTCTGATTCTTTAGTGCCCATAAAATTTTGGCCTCTCTTTCTTAAATTTGATCTGACCCACCTATCTTTAGATGAATGTTGTTGATAATCAAGATATGGGCTAGCTTTAGATTCAAGTCTAGGTGGCCGGCATGTAGGTAGTTCTCCTTCTCTCCTTCACCAATTCTTGCCAGCTCTGAAAATAAGGCTTTCTTGGACTTGGACCAATTGCTTTCATCCTTCTCTACTTTAGGCAGATTGAACATTTCTCTCATATTTCCCAAAGATAAATCTACTTCTACTCTACCTATCCAAGATTTCTTAATGCTAGCATTATAGTTTTTGATTAGTGCTTGCACTAGCCTGGTGTAACAAAAGTCTTTGTAACTCAGGAACTTCTTCCATCCTTAGTATTTTAACCATTGATTTACTTCCAGATTCAATCCATCTACTCCAAACAGATTAAAATCGAACACTCTTCCTCTAATTATTCTTTTATTTTCAGAATATTTCTAAAACTTCTTGAAAGGGGATATCTTGTTATTGAAGATTAACTTAAGAGTATCTTTGAGTTTTCTCAGTTTCTTGCTTGGAGTCCTTGTTTTAGATGTTTCCCTTCTTCTCTTGGTTAGAGTTTCTTCCTTCACTTCTTCTTCTTCCATTGAACTTTGTTGAAGTAGGGCCTATTGACTTGCTTGCTCCCTTAGTTCTTGCCATTTGTAGTAGTTCAGATTAGGGTTTTGGGAGAGTAGGGATTTTGGAAAAATGAAGGGCTCCCTCAAAATGGAAATGGAATAGTGTCAATTTGAAAGAGTACAAGGTGATTTAAAATAAGTGGGAATGCAAATTATCTTATCTAAAATCAGGTTTTAGAGCTTAGAGATAGGAGTTTCTGATGCTTTGAAATGGGTTTTGTCCACTTAGAGAGTAGTTTCAGAGTTTTTGACCTTCTAAAGTTATAACTTTAGATATTCTGAATGCACTTTAGTTGACGCTGAAAGGTTTCAAAGGTAGGAAGTTATGCTTCAGACTATTTGAAATGGAGTTTATCTCAATCTTTAGATCTTTTGAAGTGACGTTTCAAATCTTCTGAAGGTGATGAGCTTATATTTTATCATATTTTAATATCTAAATTCACATAGGTGTAATTTTTTTGGTTATAATTATGTATTGTATTTAATGGAGTTAGTTTATGTTTCAGGTGTTAAAATTATTGAAGATGACTCAAGGTATAACTTTGAAGCAATTTATGATACTGATAGAGGCATATTTGGAGAGAATATATTCAACATGAAAGTTGTAGATGTTTTTCTTATATTTCTAAATCATCGAAAATCATATGATTTTGAGTTTATATGAAAAAGTCATATCTAAAACAATGCAACTCTCTCCAGAGACCTCCAAAACATTAACTCAAATGTTATTAAAAGCTGTCACTTTGAGCTCAGTCGACTCATGATAGAGACCAATTGAGGAAAATTTATCAACATAAAAGATATAGACCTTGAATCTATTTATCTAAAGGGTTAAGAATCACATAATTCTGAGTTCATACAAAAAATTTATGATCAAAATACTCAAACTTCTCTAGTACTTCAAAAGGTTCAAATTAACTTCAGAGCCTCCAAAGTTAATATTTCAGAGGTTCTGAAGGGGTTCAAAAGGTGCAATTAACTTTAGAACCTCTAAAGTAAATATTTTAGAGGGTCTGAAGGTGTTCAAAAGGTGCAAATTAACTTTGAAGGTGTGAGAACATATTTCAAAGGGTTTGAAATAGGTAATTGAATTTGTAGCTTGATCTTCAAAGCCTTTAAAGTAGCTTAACGAGAAAGAAAGTCTGAAATCAAATCCTAGAATTTGAAAGCAAATTTAGCACCTTTGAAGTTTTTCAGAGGAGTGTCTGAAGGAAGAAAACTCTAAAGTTTCAGAAGGATTTTTCAATAGAAAATTTCAGAATCAAGTTTGAAGATTTCAGAGGTGCATTCTAGAAGAAAATCTATGCTTCATATTTATGCAAGCTATTTTGAATTCATGTGGTCAAGTTTTAGAGTGTTTCTGATGGACAAAATTATAGTTAGAAGTTGGGAGTTGGAGTACCATTGGTCTTAGAAGTTGCAGAACTATAAATTGTTTTGAAGTGCACAAATTGAGTTATTTTTAGAAGCTAATTTCTATGCGTCAGATGCTACAAATTTTAGAGTCTAAGACATGTGGATTGTGAAGTTATTATTGAAAGCAAATTTTTAGGCATACGATGTGTTGCAGATTTTAGAACCCAGAATGTATAGTAACTCAGTTATTTTTAGAACTCCTATTTTTATGCATTGCAATGCTTCAGAAGCTAAGTTTTCGTAGAAAAATATTGAGTTATTATTGGACGTGGATCTCTACATGTAGAAATATTGCAATTTATGGAGGAGTTCTACTAAAACCCTACTGCTTGGATTATTTAAAGACACATCCAGGACACACAGGGGTGGCACAGAGTGTGTACGTGAGAAACAAAAGGACCAAGAGAAGGATTCCAAGTTCAGCAACATGCATAGTTTGAAGATTGTTTTTATTCTTTTTAGCATGAACTTATTTTCCTTTTTTAGGGAAAATATGCAGCCCTCCTTAATATCCTTTGTCTAATGGAATTATTGGTTTATCAATTTAATTTTATCTTATTTCATTCATTATGTTTAATGCAATCATCTGATTTATTATAATTGCTTGATCGCCAATTATTTGAATTAGACTAATTATTTGAGTACATGGTTAAGGTAGACACTATATGCTAAATGATATACTATGCTCTCTTGAATGAATAAGTAGATGATTAAGGTAGTTACCATATGCTAAACTATTATACTTGGTTCATTAAAGTTCCTCTGATCTTCATAAGTTTTCATCCTTAATTACTTTACACGCCATAGGTAATTGGAAGTGGAGAAAATACTTAATTTAAACCTGAACCCCTAATAGTAATAAACATATAATAGATGGAGTGAACCCAAGATAATGAATTGACACTAACATCCTAATAACATAGGATATCATTTAGCGATGAAATCAGATCTCCAAACTCTTGCAACTTGAGAATCTCTTTTATATTACTCAATGCCATTGTTTTTTGTTATTTTACTTTAACCTTCAATTTACTCAATTCCTACTTTATCTTTGTTAATTTGGGATAGTTTTAATTTCAATTACTAGATATAGTTGAATTAATTTGAATTGTTCTCTGTGGGATCGACCCTTGCTTTACACACTATACTGCTACAAATTCATGCACTTGCGAGGAAGTAGAATTTGAACCATCAAGTTTTCAGTGTCATTGCTGGAGATATTTGATTTATATGAGATGCTTAGAGCAAACTCCCAATAGAAGAGTGTTAGAGGTAGGTCTAGAGGAATGTATGAAGTTAATTCTAACACTAAACTTTCTATGCAAGTTTCAGAGCTTGCCAAGCAGATGAAAATGATGTCTTCTATGATAGGGAATTTGAAATAACCTTCCCCTACCAAGGTATGTTCTCCATGTGGTATTTGAGGTCGCTCAACCAATGTTTTCCCTTCTAATGAAAACTTTGCAAGAGGATCTGAACAAGCAAATGCCATGAATTTCTATAACCAAGGACCGCGCAATGACTAATATTTAAATACCTATACTCCTGGTTGGAGAAATCATCCTAGCTTTTCATTGAACAAAAATCACAGCCATAACCATACAGGAGCATCTTTTCAACCTAAGAAACCTACTCTTGAAGAGGCAGTTCACACTTTTGTCCAAGCAACTAAAAAAAGATTTCAAAATATAGAGGCATCAATAAAAAAGATAGAAACACAGTTGGGACAGATTGTAGAAGTTGTCTAGCCAGCCAAACCAAGCAAAAGAAATTATTACATTGAGAAATAGAAAGGTAATTGATAATAAAATTGGTCAAAAAACTTATAAATCTAATGCTTCCGCAAGAATAGACAAAGGGAAGAAAAAGGCAAAGGAGAAAGTGCATTCATGAAAAGTTTTGTTTTCAATAATTGACCCTCCAGTCAACTATAAGTCACCACAACCTTATGATCTACAAGTGCCATTTCCTGGAAGATTGAAGCAAAGCAAGTTGGACAAGTCATTTTTTGATATTTATGATATCCTCTCCAAAGTCAAAGTTAATTTACCCTTGCTTGACATGATTAAAAATATGCCTGCTTATGCTAAGTTTTTAGAGGAACTAACCTCAAGGAAGCGTAAGTATGAGTCTCATAAAAAGGTGATAGTTTCAGAAGTAGCAAGTGCAGTTTTGCAGACAAATCTCCCCCCAAAATTGAAAGATCTAGGTACACAATCACTGTTAGAGGAACGAACAAGGTAAAGGCTACGTTGGATTTAGGAGCAAGTATCGATCTAATGCCTTATTCTATTTACTTGCAGCTTGGTTTGGGAGATTTGAAACCTACTAAAATGTCTCTATAGCTTGCAAACAGAATAGTGCAATATCCTAGAGGTACTGTAGAAGATATTTTAGTGTAGATTAAAAACTTATTATTCCTACAGATTTTATTGTACTTGACATGGAGAGATAAGTGATTCTGGAGAGAGAGACACCCATTCTTCTAGGGTGCTCATTTATGGCAACAGCTAGGACCATCATTGATGTGTAGAATGGGAAGCTAAAACTAACTATTTTGGATGAGACTATGGAATTTTCTATTTACAACTCTCTATCTTTACTTTCAGATCTTGTAGATCCTAGTGGTTGTTTTCAAATTAATGATTTGGACTCACTTGTATTGTCTACTTTTGCATAGTAGGAAACAAATGACAAACTGGAATTAGTGCTCAGTACTGGTGAATTTGAGGAAGATGAAGAAATATGGAGTTGAAAGAAGAACTAGATAGTGCAGAGCAAGTCAGAGAGGAGGAAGTTTCCAAAGAAGGGTTATGCCTGTGAACTCAAAATTAGAACCATCAATTGTCACACCACCCCAACTGGAATTGAAGCAACTATCACAGAACTTAAAGTATATATTCTTAGTGAGAATGGTACTCTTCTAGTTATAATTGCTACTGACTTGTCTATTGATGAAGAGTGCAAGTTAATGAATGTTTTGAGAGAGCATAAGGGTGCTATAGGTTGGACATTAGTAGACATCAAAAGAATTAGCCCCACTGTGTGCAGGCATAAGATCTTGTTGGAAGATAATGTAAAGCCTTCCAGGGAGGTTCAAAGGAGACTTAACTCACATATGCAAGAAGCTATTAGAGCTGAAGTGATCAAGTTGTTGGATTTATGTATTATTTACCCAATCTCAGCAAATGGGTAGTCCAGTTCATGTTGTACCAAAGAAATCTAGTCTTTCTGTTGTTAAAAATGATAATAATGAGTTTGTACTAATGAGAATGACTATAAGATAGAGGACATGCATAGACTACAAAAAACTCAATGCTGCCATAAGAAAGGACCATTTTCTCTTCCTTTCATTGATTAGATGCTTGAAAGATTGGTAGGTCATGCTTACTATTATTTTCTAGATGGCTAGGTTACAATCAGGTTCCCATTACTCCTGAAGATTAGAAAAAGACTACTTTCACTTGCAAAGTCGGAACTTTTGCTTATCGGAGGATGTTTTTGGTTTGTACAATGCCCCTATAATCTTTCAAAGGTGTATAATGTCCATTTTTTCTGATATGATTGAAATTTTTATTGAGGTATTCATGGATGATTTTTCTATCTTTGGTGATTTATTTGATGATTGCCTTTATAACTTGAGATTGATGCTTAAAAGATGTATTGAAATGACTTTGACTTTAAGCTGGGAGAAGTGCCATTTTTTTTTAAGTAGGGAATTGTGTTGGGACACATCATTTCTAGTAAAGGAATTGAAGTGGACAAGGCAAAATTTGATTCAATTACCAAGTTATCTCCCCTAACTTTAGTCAAGGTAGTTAAAAGTTTTTTTGGTCATACAGGCTTTTACAGACAATTCATAAACAACTTTTCAAAAACTTCTAGACTGCTATGTAACCTATTGACTAAAGATGTGACTTTTTATTTTAATAATGAGTTCCTTATTGCCTTCAATACCTTGAAAGAAAAATTAAATTTTGCCCCAATTTTAGCAGTTCCTAATTGGTCCCATCCTTTTGAGCTTATGTGTGATGCATCTAATTTTGTTGTTAGTGTTATTTTAGGACAAAGAATAGAAAAATTGCCTCATGTGATTCATTAATGCAAGTAAATCTTTGAATAAAGCATAATGAAATTATTTTACCACTGAAAAAGAATTGGTTACAATTGTGTTTTCTTTAGAAAAGTTTTGCTCTTATTTGATTGGTTTTAAGGTAATTGTTTTTTTTGACCATGCTATATTGAAATAAGCAACACCCAGGGGTGTTAATATGAATATTTTGGTGTTAAATCATGAATTTTTGTGTTAAATTATGGATTTCAGTTAAAAAGCTATGATTATGAGTTTACGTAGTCAGTAAAGTGAATTTAAATTTTTCATGAGTTGGAATTATTGAAATTGGGATGAAGTGGTGCATATGTGTGATGAAATTGATGTGTATATTTGAGAATGATTTAATCAATATGTTCCTTATGCATTTGGACTTTATTTTAATAGATTGTGGTGGAATTTATTTAAAATGAAATGATTTTTATTGTATATGATGTGTATGGAAATTTAGTAAAGCCATGCCAATTGGGTGCAATTATTATATGATTTAATGTATAATGGTTGAGAAAATTTGTGATATATTTAATGGTATTTAATGTGAAAAATCATGTTAAAATACATGGCGAATTGCATGAGGAAATTTGGAATGGTGTAGGACAAAATGCAGGAAATTCTATGAAATTAATTCACATATGTCCAATTTTTTTGATGATGTTATTTTTAATTATGTGAGAAAATTTGTGTGTTTTAATGTCCATTATTATTGGAAAATGTGAGGAAAAAAGAGTAAAATGGAATGGTTCCAATATGTATGAATTTCATGGAAATTCAATGGAATTATGTTGATTATATGTGTTATTATTACATGATTTACATTATGATTATTGGAGGAATTATATGCAATTTTTGTGTTATAATATATGAAAATTTTATGGCTAAAATGCATGAGAATATGCATGATAAAAACAAAAGAGAAATGGAGAAAAACCAAAGGAGCACAAGAGTATGTTAAGAAAATGCTAAATTTTAAAAAGGGGTCAATTGTGCCCATTTTTTGACTTATATGATGAATTATTTAGAAAACATGTTCAACATAAAAGTTATAGATCTTGATATTATCTTTCTAATGAATAAATAATCACAGATTTTGATGTCATATGAATAACTTACAATCAATGTACCAAAATTGCTCCTCGTGGATAAAAAATGCCAAAAATTATCACTTTATTTAAACATTTTACATATATGGGGGTTGATTTGGAAAATGTAATTAACATGAAAGTTGTATCCCTTGAATTTATATTTACAACACCCTAATAATTGTATCATTTGGATGTTTTATGAGAGAGATATGATCGATTTAGTAATATTATGTCTGGCAACAGCTGGTCGCTAGTTGTGGGTCAATCGGCCAGCTGCAATTTTGCCTGATTTTTACCCTATTTGGCCCAGATTTCTCATTTTTCTTTCCCCTTACTTCTTCCTTTGGTTCCCATGCCAATCTTAAGATCTAATTTTTGGTGATTTAAGCTAGTAAATCCTAAGATTTTTATAGAAAACTATGAGTTTATGGATCGAAACTCTATTGTCTTGTTGTTCAGGGCATGTCTTATTGGATGGGAATTCAAGTGGACATAAGCCATGGATGATTTATGAATATTTGGGGTTGGAAGTTGGTGGAAAATGACCGCCATGCTTAGAAACCAAGGTAAAATTCATTTTTCTCCAACAATTTTGTATTTTCTTCTTACTAGGGTTTGGAACCCAACTTGTGAACAGTAAATTTAGGTATTTTGGAAGATAATTTGATGCAATTCATGGGGGGAATTAGTTAATACATATTTTTTGATGATCTTGGAGTGATTTAGGTTATAAAATGTGGTTTTGCAACAACCCCCTACTATGAACAGTAATCCTTCAGTGAAATTGCAATGAATTCATATAAATTGATGCGATAAATTGTTATTTAGTTTATTTTAGTGTATTTGGTATGATTTGAACTTGATAAGATGGGATTAATCATTGCTTATGGCTATGAACAGTAAATTATGAATAGTAAATATGGAGGTTTTTGTGTAAAAAATGAAATTATGCTTAGTTTAATTAGATTATAGGCATGATTATCATGTATTTAAGGTAAATTCAATGTTAATGATACTGTAGGTTCATTACGTGTAGTTGGGAGTGAAATTCCCTAAATTGTGTTATTGAGGAACTTGTAAATATGTAATGCCTCTAAAGTGTTTGATGTAATGAATTAATGAGGAACCATATGGGATTTATTACTCTAACTGTGGTCTGTGGTTGATTATGAATATATGATTATACAGGTAGATAACCATGTGGATGATATTAAAGTGAAGTCATGCACTTGAGAAATGTGTAGACTTATTAATGGATGAATCATGATATCTAATTATTGTATTTCTTTGTATTAAGGGGAATTAGTCATGTATGTATGTGTAAATGATATATGTGAATTGTGTAGAACCAATTGAGCATGGATTTGGGAAGCCATGTTTGAGAACATGAGGACTATAAGTGGGCTCATCATGAGGTAAGTAGGTTGTATCTATGTGTTTGCTTGATTGGATAGGGATGGTTGTTATCCCATGGCTTTTGTATGATCTGTGTTTATGTGAAAGTATGAAATAAAGGGATGGTAATTATCCTATGTTTTGTTTATGAATATGTGTGGATTTAAGGGGGGTTGAAAATCTCCTATGTTGTTACTTTCATGATGTTACTTTTGATTCCATGGTAAGTTTGGGATTGTGAATATCCCAGGATTTGCTATATGATGATGTGAATGTGTGTGAGAATTGGTATTGGTGAAGATCCCAAGGTAAGTGAATTTATATGATTGTGGTATCTCTTGTATAATGTCGTTTTGCAGGATAGAGGAGTATCCCCAAAATTTGTCTAAATGATATGGTGCGATTATGTAAATGGTATGTATGAATGAGGGATATGAAATGTCCCAAATTTATTTTCTTAGTATGATGACACAGATGTGGAGGGATAGAGGATATCCCTTTTTGATATATATATTGCATTATTATTCTTGTGTATAGACATCTATCTAGTAAATGATAGTACCCAGTGACTTATAAGTGCATGGTTTCATGGTAATATCTTGATTGTGATGTGACTATCCCTGGATGAGATTATAATTGGGGGGAATGTGCTTATGGATGCCTGCGGGATCCCTTGTTGTTGATTATGCTTCCTATACAGTCTACTTACTAAGTCTATTTAGACTCATCCTTGCTTTTATTTTTAGTTGGCAGGTTGAGCCATTGAAGTGTTGGCAAGAAAGCTTAGAAGATAACTTCTATTTGGAGATGTTGTTATGATGTATTTGGATGTATATGTTTATTTGATTAGAACTGGAATCCCTATGAGGTACATGTATGTTGTAAATTGATAAAATTTTATGTATATCATATAATTAGATTTAAGATTTCAATTGATGTATAAAAGAGATATATTGGCATATCATAGTAGTTTATGTATGATGCTATAGTTATAAATGAATTTGTATGATCCTAGTGAGATGAATTGCTATCATAATCAGTTCTTGTCTTGGGTAGATAACTATGGGTATGGGTGTGTGTTATGGTCTATATTATAAATTTCTAATTATAGAGATTTTATTGCATATGATTAATGTATCCCGACATTAGATGCTCATATTTCAAGGCAAACTTTGTCAGATTTTATGTAGAATTTTTCTTTAGAAATGGAAAAAATATAGGGTAATGGTAAAATGTATAGGTCCCCAGGCGGGGCATTATAAAATATTTACTAACTAAGAAAGATGCCAAGCCTAGGTGGATCTTTTTGTGGGAAGAATTTAATCTGACAATCATGAACAAGAAAGGAAGTAAAAATGTTGTAGCTGATCATTTGTCTAGGTTGGGGGAAGGGACTGATTTTGAGCAAGAGAAAGTCAAAGAGAACATTCCCATCAATGAGATCTTTTCCAATGAGTAACTATTTTTTGTAAAGGAGGTTGTTATCTATAGCAAAACACTACTTTGGGATGATCCAATTTTGTTCAAACTGTGTCCAAATCAGATCATTAGACACTGTGAACTTGACGATGAACATCAAAGCATATTGAGACATTATCACACATTCAACTATGGAGGGCATTTTGGAGGGAAGAAGACTGCTCTAAAAATTTTTCAGTTTGGTTTCTACTAGCCAACTATTTTTAAGTATGCTCATGCCTTTTGCGTAATGTGTGATAGGTGCCAAACAATAGGTAATTGGGAGAAGAGATGAGATGCCACTTACAGGTAATCTTGTGGTTGAACTGTTTGATGTATGAGACATTGATTTCTTGGGCCCATTCCCACCATCCAATGGGAATATGTACATTTTGCTTATTGCTTATTATGTGTCTAAGTGGATTGAGGCAATGGCCACTAAAACTAATGATGCTAATGTTATGCTTAGATTTTTGAAAGATGAGATTTTTTTAGGTTTTGCACCCCAAGAGCAATCATTAGTGATAGGGGAACTAACTTTTGCAATAAGATTTTTGTGGCTCGATTAAAGAAGTATAACATCACTTATCGAGTTGCAACACCTTATCATCCACAAACTTCTGGAAAAGTTGAAGTCAGTAACTGATAGATAAAAGCAATTCTAGAGAGGACAGTGAACACTTCAAGAAGAGATTGGGCAATGAAGCTGAATGATGCATTGTGAGCATATAGGATTGCTTTAAAGACCCCAATCAGAATGAGTCCTTATAGAGTTGTCTTTAGGAAAGCATGTCATCTACCTTTGGAGTTAGAGTAATTTTTATTTGTATAAGGCAAGAGAAGAGAGGAAGATTTAGCTTAATGAATTAGATGAGCTGAGAGATGAAGCTTATGAAAATTCAAAGATTTACAAGGAGTGAACAAAGAGATACAATGATCAAATCATTCGAAAAAGGTGCATTGAACCTAGAATGGAAGTTTTGTTATATGACCCACGTTTGTGTTTGTTTATAAGAAAATTGCAGTCAAGGTGGGTTGGACCATTCTTGGTCAATTAAGTGTTTTCTCATGGAGCTATGGAGTTGAAGAATCCTAGGACTAGGAATAGGTTCAAAGTTAATGGTCTTCATGTGACAAAATTTGTCAGAGATGTGAATGAAGTTTGTGAATATTAGAATCCATGCTGAAGAGTTCATCTTTCACAAACATTAAATATTGGGAGACAACCCAAGTTTTTTTTGAATTTTATTTGTTTTCTTAGCTTTTAGTTTAGTTTTTTGCTTTATTTATGTTTAGCATAGATTTTTTTTAATTTTTGGTTATTGTGTGTTTTGCAGAAGGAGGAATTCTGTCTTCAAAAAGGAAAAAACAATTATATGTTTAGAGGGAGATGTCCATGTTGTAGCTTTAAGAGAAACTCAATCAGCTTTCAAACAATGGCAAGTTAGTTCAAAAAAAGAGAATGCACTTCTTTCAGGGAAGCCCTTGATCTTAAACTTCCTTCATTATTTCACATTGAGAATGATGTTGAGTTGAAGTTGGGGGGTGTTTTGGATTTGCATTCAAGTGCATTCAGTTTTTCAATTTTTGGGCAAACATTCAATTGCATTCAATGTTTTAGTTTTTGGGTAAAACTTTTTTGAATTTAGGTGTAACTTATGATGAGCTGAACTTTTGAGGACTTAGCTAAGAAAATCCTAGAGCAATTGTACTAACATGCTGAAACTGAATAGGTTTGATTCTCTCTTGATGATCAGTAACAAATGTTGGATTTTTTATTACCATTGCACATAATTTAGAAGGAAGGATAGATGCTACCTTGTGATTTATTGATTCTTGTTATAAGTCTTTCTATTTCATGACTGATGACAATTTCATTGAGCACATTATGTTATGATCATGCAAAGTGTATGTGGATTAGTTGATAATGTATGAATTTAGTGACTTATATTGGTAGACATAATAAGCATGCTAGAACTTGTTTGATTATCCCTTAAGGGAAAATCCTAGATAACATGTTTACTTGGAAGTGATTTAAGCATTCTTTGATCAATTTAAACCTTTCAAGCTAACCTAGTAGATTCATTGTCACTAGTGTCCCTATTAAGCCTTAAAGAAAGAATGGCATACGCAAAGTATGTGAAAGACCACCATTCGACTTTCTTTTCTTTAGCCTCATCATTCAAACATTGTGAGCCAAAAAAAAACATGCTTATCCTATTAAGAGACATATTTTATGCACATGGTTATTAAAGAGGCATGAGAGTGCAAAAGAAGATAAGTTTGGGGGGGTTAAAAAGAAGAATGCCAAAGGAAAAGAAAAAATGATAAAAAGGAAAGGAATCAGTAAGAATTCATGCTTCAATTGGGGGATCACATCTCCATGAACTCAAGAGAAAACAAGTTTGGGTGTATGGTAGTAATACAACCCATAATTGTAAAAATAAAATATGAAAAACCCTAAACAAAAAGTTAAGAGAGTGAGCATCCATTTACAATTCAGTTATGATCTCTTAATTTGTGAATCCTTACTTCTTTTCTTTGTTAACCAAACCCAAGACCCCATTGTAAGCTTAACAAAGACCTATTGATCAAAGTGAACAAAGTTGTCTGCATTAGTGGAGAGGGATTATGAAAGTAAGCTTATGGAGTATTCTGTGAAGATCATTAGAATCATTGGTTTGCACATTGTTGATTGAAAAGCATATTGTAACATGAGATTGACATTGCACACACATACATTTTTACTTCATGAAAGGATTAATGAAACATGAGTTTCATGAGATTACTTAGTAAGTATCTTGAATGATTTCTAAATTATGTGTACATGTGTAACTTGTCTAGCATACTATTGATTGTTTGAGAGAGATTTTCCTAACTATTTCATGAGTTTGGTTACTATTTTGCTTAAGGATTTCAACACAAATTTTAGAATGAAGTTTGAAGATTTCAAAGGTGCATTCTAGAAGAAAGTTTGTGCTTCATATTTATGCAAGCTATTCCAAATTCATGTGGTCAAGTTTCAGAGTGTTTTAAAGGGACAAAATTGTAGATAAAAGTTGGGAGTTGCAGTACCTGTTCATCTTTGAAGTTGCAGAATTGTAAATTATTTTGATGTGCACAAATTGAGTTATTTTTAGAAGCTAATTTCCATGTGTCCAATGCTATAAATTTTAGAGTTTGAGACATGCAGATTGTGAAGTTATTATTGGAAGCTAATTTTTAGGTGCATGATGTGTTGTAATTTTTAGAACCTAAAATGTGCCAAAACTTAGTTGTTTTTAGAAATCATATTTTTATGCACTACAATACTTCGGAAGCTATCTTTTCATGGGGAAATACTGAGTTATTATTGGAATAGGATCTCTATGTGTAGAAATATTATAGTTTGTGGAGGATTTCTACTAAAACCCTATTGCTTAGGTTATTTAAAAACACATCCAAGACACAAAGGGGTGACATAGAGTGTGTACATGGTAAACAAAAGGAGCAAGAGAAGGATTCCCAGTTCAGCACCATGCATAGTTTGAAGATTGTTTTTATTCTTTTTAGCATGAAACAATTTTCTTTTTCTAGGGCAAATATGTTACCCTCCTTGATATTCTTTGTTAACTGGGATTGTTAGTTTATCAATTTAATTTTATCTCATTTCATTCATTATGTTTAATGCAATCATCTGATTTATTATAATTGTCTAATCACCAATTATTTGAATTGGACTGATTATTTAAGTATGTGGTTAAGGTAGACACCATATGCTAAACTATTCTATTTGATACATCAAAGTTTCTTTGATCTTCATGAGTTGTTCACCCTTAATTACTCTACATGCCATAGGTAATTGGAGGTGGAGAAAATACTTGATTTAAACTTAGACGCCTAATAGTACTAATCATATAATAGATGGAGCAAACCCAAGAAAATGAATTGACACCAACATCCCAATAACTTAGGATATCATTGAGTGGTGAAATTGGATCCCTAGACTCTTGTAACCTGGGAATCTCTTTTATATTACTCAATGCCATTGTTTTCTATTATTTTATTTAACCTTCAGTTTACTCAATTCCCACTTTATCTTTGTCAATTTAGGATAGTTTTAATTTCAGTAACTAGATATAGTTGAATCAATTTGAATTGTTCTTTGTGTGATCGATTGCTTTGCACATTATACTGCTATAGATTCGTGCACTTGCAAGGAAGTAGAATTTGAACATCAGGAGGTGTCTATTATTTCCAAAAGTTAAAAATTTTATGTAAGGAGTTACAGAACAACATCTGAAACATTTTTGGAGTTCCTCGAAGAACTTCTGGAACTAATTAATTACTATAAAATGTAAGTAAAACATAGAATATGACATTTGAGATCATTTAAATCATAGAAAACATAACTAAAAGCATTTTAAGATATGACATTGACATGTATTTAGATATAAATATGATATTTAGATCATGCAATCAAGAACATTTTAAGGTATTCATATGTCAAACAATTCATGCATATGGATCTATAATGCTTAGCCTCTTCTAATTTTGCAAAATCTATCCTCTAGGAGTGGCTTTGTAAAAATATCTGCTAATTGATCTTTAGTTGGTAGATATTGCAAGCAGACATTGTGATTTTGCACATGATCTCTAATGAAGTGATGTCTTACCTTTATATGTTTAGTTCTTGAATGTAGAACTAGATTCTTTGTCAGATTAATTGCATTAGTATTATCACATCTGATGGGTGTGTTAACATATTTCAAACCATAGTCACCCAATTGTGGTTTCATCTAGTGAATCTATGCACCATAACTACCTGCAACTATATATTCAGCTTCAGCAGTTGGTAATGCAACAGATGTCTATTGATGAGTGAATTTCATACACTTATATTACACATGTTTAAGCTTATTTATTTGCAAATTCTTATTTCTTTTTGATGAATTTAATGCTCATTTATTGGATTTTATAGGTGCCTTGAAGATGAAAAAATAAGAGAAAAAGAATGGAAAAGAAGAAGCTCGAGTTGGAAAAGAGAATAGCTACGAAGATGGAGTGAAAAAGCAACAAGGACCAAGGCAACTAGCTGGTGCCAGAACCGGACCACCATGTCCAGTAGTAAGCCGGCACCAACAAAAGACATGTTATTCAGAATATTTTCTCAATTGCTAGGGTTTTTAAGGAAAAAACTAGGTTTTTCAGGGGTTCTTCTCATTTATGGTTTTTAGAGTTTTTCTCTGGGGTTTAGAGCCATTTTTTGGGAGATTTCTCATGGAGAAGAAGAAGGGATTGCAAGTAAGAAAGAGAAGATGTTCTTCATTATTATCATCCTATCTGAGGGAGTTATTTTATTTTCTTTTATGAACTAAATCCCTTTTTCTAGGGTAAAGACGTAACCCTTTTTGATACTCTTTGTTATAAATTATTGGATATTGTTAATGCTAGATGATCTTATTTCATTCATGATGTTGTTTGCAATGATTTAATTTATTTTATTGCTTGATCACCAATATTATTAGTTAGATTATTTATCAAAGCATGGCTAAGGTACACACCATACGCTAAACCATTCTATTTTAGTTCTTATGTTCTTGAACTTAATGAGTTTTCACCTCAATTATACTACACATCATAGGTAATTGGAATGAGTGAAAGCACTTGATTTAAACTCTCACACCTAACACTAATAATCTTACTTTTGAGAGAATGAACTCAAGTGAGGCATTAAATCCAGCATTCCATTGGCAAAGAGTTATCATCTTGTGGTGAAATCAGATCCCTAGACTTCTTCATCATATTAATCTCTCTGCACTATCTTTAGTAATTTATTTCCTTTTATTCTACTAAGTTTCTGAAATTATACCAAACCTTATTGTAAGTCTATTTAGTTATCTACTTAGTAACTAAGATTAATTAAGTTGGTTTGTCATTCTCTATGGGATCGACTGTTGCATTGCACACTATATTGCCATACGTCCATACACTTACAAGGAATTATAATTTGAACCATCACGTTTTTGGCGCCATTGCCGGGGAATGGTTCCAAACTAATTTAATTAAGTTTAGTTACATTCTTTCTTTTTGTTTTTGTGTATAATTGTATATAAGATTATTTTTAATTATTTTCTTCTTTTTGTTACAACATCATGAATGCATGAAAGGAGATCTTTGAACCCTACTCTATTTCCATTAAATAATAGTGTTGATAAAGTGAAAATTGAAATAGAGATTTTAAGTGAAGGAGAAGTAAACATGACTGAAAATAAAGAAATTCAAGTGGCTCATCTAGTGCAACAAGCGTAATAGGCTCAACATGCTCAATAATTAATGAAAGAGTTTGCACACCCTAATATAGGGATTTCACCTTCATGCATTGTGTTAGATGAGGAAGCTAGAAACTATGACTTGAAACATATTCACTTTAACATGCTTCTATCTTTCCATGGGTTAGCTTCAGAGGATCCATTGACTTTCATGCACGATTCCTATGCAACCAACCAAACTTTTCCATTGTAGGGGCTAACAAAAGATCAATTACATATGAGATGCTTCCCTTACACTTTCAAAGATGTAGCCAATACTTGGTTCATGACCATAGCACCCAACTCATTGACAACTTGGGGAGCAGTTTATAATAAATTCATTGGAAAATTTTACTCTCATGCAAAAGCTGCTGAATTGAGAAGCAAAATAGCCACTTTTGCTCAGATGGATGGTGAAGTTTTCCATGAGGCATAGGAAAGGTTTAAAGCAATTTTGGTTCAATGCCCTCATCATAGATATCCACTTGAGTTGCATAACCAATTTTTCTATGATGGACTAACACAACCATGCCAAGCCATGGTTGATAATGCTGTAGGTGGAGCCATGGGAGGAAAGACTCTGGAAGAAACTTATGAACTTTATGAGATGTTGAGGGCAAATTCCCAATAGAAGAGTGTAAGACGTAAATCTAGGGGACTTTATAAAGTAAATACTAATTTTGATCTATCCATGCAGATGTCAGAGATGGCTAAGCAGATGAAGGCAATGTGCTCAATGATGATGAAATTGAAGCAACCACAACCTACTCCTATAGAGGTTTGTTCTTTTTGTGGTAATTCAAGACATTCACCTAATGTTTGCCTTTCAAATGAATATTTTGTAGGTGATGTTGAACAGGCCAATGCAATGAACTTTTACAACCAAATGCCACAGAATGATCCATACTCAAACACTTATAATCCTGGTTGGAGAAATGATCCTAACTTCTCTTAGAATAATGAAAGAAATCAAAATCAAATTGGAACCTCGTTTCAACCTCAACAAAAAAAGCCTATGCTTGAAGCAACACCACAGAGTTTAATGTAATCAACACAAGCCAAGCTCCAGAACCATTTAGCTAAATTCCAAAACATTGATTCCAAGTTCCATAACATGGAGGCATCCATGAAAAAGATGAAAAATCAGTTAGGACAAATTGCAGAAGCAGTACAAGATCACAAACTCGAAAAGTTGCCTCGCCAACCAAAGCAAGCCAAAGAAATTGCAGCAAAAAAAAGTGTTAAAAATTTTTAGAGAAAGGGAGTTCGTCTTGCCCAGATGTTAAATAAAGCGTTTCTTGGGGGGCAACCAAAGTTTTTATTTTGAAGTCTTTTCAATTTTCTAGAAGTAGTGATGTTTTTGCATTATTAAAGTAGGCTAGTGCATTATTTTAATTAAGTTTGCTTTGATTATTAAGTTGTTAGATTAAATTCATATTTTCATAGTTGTTATACTTAATATATCATTGTTTCATGTTGATAGAGTAAATGCATAAATAAAGAGTTCAAGCAAGGAGATCAAATTTAGAGTGATAAAATAAGTTGGAAAAGAAAGTTTTTGAGGCAACATATCCACAAGACGGAGGCAGCGAATGGGCCTGGCACCGCTAGCACAAGGACTGTATAGCATAAAAAAAATTGCAAGAGGCAGCGGGGTGGCGCCACGTCACAGCCTTCCCTCCTCTTAAAGCCCACACGCACACACCCCTTTGCCTCTTCCCTTTTACTCAAGCTCTCATCTCTCTCTCTCTCTCTCCTTTTCTCCAAAACAAACCCTTAAAACCCTAAACCCATTCCTACACTCCAAAACTCAAGAATTCACACCCAAACTCTTCCTTTTTCCATTCCATCCTTAGAGTCAACTCTCCCATTCCACTATTCATCATCTTCCTCAAGAAAATTTTCAAGTTGGGTTGACAACTTTGCACACATCTCTTGGAATCACTAGTAAGTTACTTGGATCATCTCAATCTTCATTCTATTGGCTTTCTTGGTGAAGTTCTTTGGTTTTGTGGTAGTTTGGGAAGATTTGGAGTTGGATTTTTGTGCATAGAGCTTGGTTGATGTTGTGCACATCAAGTGTTTGGTGAATTGCTTGTGCCAAGTTGGGTGTGGTTTTTAGTTGGGCATATGTTGCAAGATTGCATGTGATAGGAGTGAGTGTGCATTGGGATTGAATTTGTGAAGAAATCAATGCATTTGCTAAGAGAATTCAATGTGCATGCTATGTGTTTGATGAAATGCCTTGGTGAAGAAAGTGACTTCGTTCCTGTGGCATAAGCATATTTTCTTGTTGATGCTTGTGAATCTTTCTTATTTGAGTGGAATTGTGTGGTTTGGCTTTGAAGAAGTTTGATAGAATTGATTCCTAGAGATTGCTCAAGTGTTGTGCTGATATATTCTTTCTTGTATTATCACAATGCCTCCAACGAAGTTTGTGTGTGCAAGTCCCTCTAGGAAGAGAAGGACAAGAGATCCTAATGCACCACCTGTACCCACGTTCTTTAATGAGCAAGTGAAAGAATTTTCAACAGTTCCATGATTACTCATGAAGGTATAAGGTAGAGAGGTTTGGTTACAACTTACACTGCTACAACTAACCTTATTCAAGCTTGGCATTGGATGTCCTTCACAGCTCACCAGAGGTGGCAGTGGTGCCTTTGGTTAGAGAATTTTATGCCAATGCAAAAGTGTTGTTCAAAGCAAATTCTAGGGAGTTGAAACTATTGGTACATGGTTAGATGGTTTCTTTTGATAGAGCCACTATTAATCAAGCTTATTAGTTGGAAGAAATTGAAGAAGATGAATACTCTGCTTGGTTGGCACAAGAACTAGATTATGATGCTATTATTTCTTACCTTACTCATTCTAGAAGTAAGTGGAAGATTATGCATGACAAAGTAATCAATTTTCCAAGAGGGTAGTTGGAAGCAACAAGCAAGGCATGGTATTACTTCATATCAGCAAAAACGTTGCCTTCCAACTATGTATCTGATGTTACAAGAGAGCGAGCTATGCTCAACTATGTCATTTAAACAAGGTTGTCTATTGATGTGGGCCAAGTGATTGAGTGCTCCATTATCTCTTTCATCATCGGGAAGCTCACTAGTGGACTTTGACACCCTTCTCTCATTTGTTAGTTGTGTCTCATGGCTGGAGTTCCTACCTCTACTTAAGAGGAACTTCAACAACCCCTACCAATTATAAATGATGTAGTGATAGATTCATTTGAGAAGACAACATGTAGAAATGCAAGGGCAAGTCCTTCATCTTCCCCACCTAGCTCTCCATAGTAGAGGCCCACAAGAGGTTCTTTTTCTAAAGAACCTTCACTTGCTGATCTCCAGACTCATCTTGTGGGTGTTCAATGTTATACAAGGCAAGTGATGAAGGACTAGAGGAAGACGTACAAGTATATGGTGGATCACAATGATGCCCTTATCGCCATACTCTGTAGCTGCAACATATCACCTGCCAATAGCTCCATTATCTTCCAACCTCAACCTACACTTCCTGATGTACTAGACAAAGATTCAAGTTGGGCGTAAGATGACAGCTTAGACAAGTGATCCATTTCAAGGAAGTCCTCATTTTCCATTGCTTTATTCCACATTGAGGACAATGTTGTTTTTAAGTTTGGGGGTGTCTAGCATTTTATTTGTGCTTAGGAATATTTTTGTCTAAGTTTGGGGGTTGTTGTAGCTTATTTAGTTTGTGTGTTATGTGTTTAGTTGAGTTGGCTACTTGGAGTTGCTTATATGTCATGTTTAAATTTTTATGTTGACTTAGCTAAAGGAAATCCAAGAGTAACTATGTTAACAAGCTGAAACTAAATAGGATGGATTCTCTCTTGATGATCATTAACTTATGTTGAGTTTGTGATTACCATTGCACATGATTTAGAAGAAAGGATAGATGCTACCTTGTGATTTAATGATTCTTATGATAAGTCCTTTTTAATGATTGATAAAAATTTCATTAAGCACATTATGCTATGATCATTCAAAGTGTATGTTGATGAGTTGATAGAGTTGTGAATTTAGTGACTTATTTTGGTTGACACAAGCATTCTAGAACTTGTTTGATTATCCCTCAAGGAGAAATCCAAGATTACATATTTACTTGGAAGTGATTTAGGTAATTTTTTTGATCAGTTTGAGCCTTTCAAGCTAACCTCATACATTCATGTCACTAGTGTCCCCATTGAGCCTTATGAGAGAATGACATATGCAAAGGATGTAAAAAACCACCATTCAACTTTTCTTTCTTTAGCCTCAGCATCAAACCCGTTTTAGCCTGAAAATTCATGCTTGACCTATAAGAGACGTTCTATACATATGGTTGTTAGAGAGGTATGAGTGAAGCAAAAGAAATTAAGTTTAGGGGGAATTGAAAGAAGAATGCCAAAAGAAGAAAAGAATTAGTAAGGAATCATCTTTTAAATAGAGGAACCACATCTCCATGAACTCAATAGAAAACAAGTTTGGAGGTGTGGTAGTAATATAGACTATAATAGGGGGGATCACATCCCAAGGAACTTGACAAAAAATAAGTTTGGGGGTGTGATAGTAATAAGGTCCATAATAATAAAAATAAAACAGAAAAAAAAGAACCCCAAATGAAAAAAAAAATTAAGAGAGTGAACATTCATATGCAATTTCGTTATGATCTCATACTTTATGAATCCTTATTTCTTTTGTTTATTTGCCAAACCCAAGGCCCCATTATAAGCTTAATAAAGACCTATTGATCCAAGTGAATAGAGTTGTATACATTAGTCGAGAGGGATTATGAAAAACAAGCTTATAGGGTATTTTGTGAAGATTATGAGAATCACTGGTTTGCACATTGTTGGCTGAAAAGCATACATGTAGCATGTAATTGACATTATACACACACACACAAACATTTTCACTTTATGAAAGGATTGATGAAGCATGAGTTTCGTGAGATTACTTGGTAAGTAACTTCAATGATTTTTAAATTATATGTACATGTGTAATTTGTCTGGCATTTTACTGATTAATTGAGAGAAATTACCTCATCTCTTTTAGATGAATTTAATGCTTATTTGTTGGATTTTATAGGTGCGTTGAAGATGGAAAAAGAAGAGAAAAGAATGGAAAAGAAAAAGCTCAAGTTGGAAAACAGAAAAACTACAAAGATGGAGAGACAAAGCCACAAGACTGAGGCAGCCAACCGATGCTACCAGTGCCAGAATCGGACCACCATAGCCGACAGCAAGCCAGCGCCAAAGGCGGACATGTTGTGCAAAATTTTTTCACAGTTGTGTATTTTGGGGGTTTTTAAGGAAAAAGCTAGGGTTTTCAAGGGTTCTTCCCACTTTCAATTTTTAGAGTTCTTCTCTAGGGTTTAGAGCCATTTTTTGAGAGATTTCTCATGGAGAAGAAGAAGGGATTACAAGTAAGAAAGAAGAAAGAGAGAAGATGTTCTTCATTGTTATC
>JAYJMB010020645.1:0-19408 GCA_036873735.1 Pouteria campechiana
TATATTATATTATTTGTATAATTAATTTAAATATAATTAGTAATTAAGTTAAAGCATAATTTTTTATCCTTTTTTATCATTGCATAATAAAAATATTTTCATCATGTTATAATCAAACAAATATATAATGCTAAAATAATTTTTACTTCAAGTACGTTTTTATTAAAGTTATGTGCAAAAAGCACTCTTTAAAAAGTACTTAATTTCACATGGCCCCCCGAACGGAGCCTTAGAGGTTACATTGCGTGAGGTGAATGGACTGGATATTTCACACTTGTTAACAGCCCCCACATGTGGAACTGCCCATCGTTGGAGTTTCGAGGTAGGTCTGTCAATTTTCTTTAAAGAGGGCCGATACTGTCCTTGCACTTGCACACGTATCTCTCTGCAACTGTAGCACCGGAAAAAGACCTCAACTGTCTATACGTAAAGTGTGTGGCCCACCTGCAAACCACCCAAGTGTAGCTTCTCTTGCTTTTAGCATCTTTTTTAGAAGAGTGGACAACCTTTTTTATGGGGCCCATTTTCTGCTCATCCGGACCGTTGGTGTAATGCCCTTCCCATTTTTGGATTGGACGATCCCGAGCTTTTCAGATCCTTATCCTTCTCTCAATGCGCTCGAGTAGACGGCCACGTAAAACTAGAACAGCAATTTTGGATGGAAAAAAGGAAAAGATCGGACTCAGAAGTCGGAAGTCAGAAGTAACGGGTAGAAAGTCACATGAGGACTTCTTGAGTATTAGTCCCTCAAGTTTTGGGATTTTGCAAATTTCATTCTATAGCTTTACAATTTACATAATCAATCCTAGGGTCACAAAGAATTTGCATTGGTAATTAAGGATGGCTCCTACCACTACTCTCCGCAACCCGAGGTAGAAACTGTCCGTGAAATTAATTGCAAGCTTAAGCCGTACTACGGAGAGTTAGAAAGTTGTTGAGTAAAATTTGAAAGATTGCAGAACTCTAGGGACAATATGTAAAAGTTAATTTTAAAATAATTCTAAATAAATTATAAATTATTTAAAATGATAATCACTTTGGATCATCCTTAATAATTCCATAGTTCTAAATCACGACAAATATTTTTAAATAATTTCAAAATCACCTTTTTAAAATTATAAATAATTATAGAATCATCCTCCTATGTTTTCTAAACTTGTGCTAATATACAAAATTTTCACCAAAATATTTTTAAAATTTATTAAATTTGAAATTCTTAAAAATTATTTCGTTTCAGTCAAAATCGTCAAGTTATGTGATAAAACAGGTTTTGACAGATATATAAAAAAATGCTGAACAAATATGCAGACATGTATAATGTTTTCGAAAATGTACAGATATATTTAGAATTTTTTATGAACTATGTTAATATATTTGAAAAAAAAATCATTTCAAAATACTGGTTTGGACTGTTTTTCTTGTCAACATTCATGTTCTCGGACACTGGTTCAATGGTTAGGACGCTTATCGATTGACCTGGCAATGGACTTTGGCATGACTCGAGAATTTCGTTGGCACATGTGGCATGCATTTAATTTAAAGTAATGGAGGCCTGTAGAAGCAGACAATATAAAAGATGAGGGTGGCAATAATGCAGAAGGTACCATTAATTGGAGGCTGTACTGACATAATCAGTCGCACGTGGTTTTAGTTGGAATTATTCGAAGGAGCAACATGAGCCACCTACTCCTGCATGCGTATGACCTCCACTAGAATATAATATAATAAAATGTCATTTAGTAGGACAAGATGCGCATATTACGCCACTCTTTCTCCCCACGCAGAGCTTTTTTATCGGCACATTCATTTAAAAAATGTAGGTCTACATGCAGCAACCGAGTATAAAGAACACTTACATCTGTATGTTATTTCATCCATCGATCCTCTCACATGTCAGCATGGAATTAGCAGCATATGATTCATGTTTCCACTTTTTTTAATTGCTGCACTGTTTAAGTATTTTTTATAGTTATCTATAATTCTACTTATTATTTCTTATCTTTTTATTAATTTTTCATTTTATCATTATTTACTTTATTTTCAATTATCACCTTTCCTTTTTGTCTTGGTACATTATTTTCTCTCTTGAAATTTTTATTTTTGAGTTTTTCCTCCCTTATTTTTTACCTATTTTTTCAATTTCCAATTGGGAAGGTAAGATATTGATAACGGAATCAAATGTAAATACCTCATTACCTCTTTTTCTTCATTTTATTTTTTTCTTCTTTTCCCATCTATTTTCTTGATTCTTAATCTTAAAGGTATGATCTTGACTGTAAAATTAAATACCAATGCCCATGGAATGCATGTTTCATGGAACACAATAATTAAGAATATGTGAAGACAATAAATATAAATATCAAAGACAATCCAATAAAACTAAGATGTGGCTTCAAAGTCATAATTGTTTTCATTTATTGCAATTTTATTCTTGTTGAATTAACTATTTGGCTTTAGATTATTATAGTCAAATGTAGCCTCCCCTTGTCGAATGGTTTTTTTTTTTTGGGTGACATATGGATCAAAGTAGATTTTTTTTTATTAAGTTACCAAGTAAGAACTTAATTTTTTTAACAAATAAAGATAAAAATTGATATTTTTTAAAAAATAAAAAAATATATATTAAAAATATAATTTTACTCTTGCGAAGATAGGGGTGTAAATCGGATTAGATTAACTTGAGTTAGGGTAAATTGAACCCTAACTCTATTTGTAAAATCCCAACCCAATTCTAACCCTAATCCTATTTATAAAACTTTAACCTAAACTTAAATCATCCTTAAGAAAATTGGGCCAATTTTGGATTGAATTTGGGTTAATAATTAAGGTTAAAAAATATTAAATAATACATATTCATCTTAGAAAGTGAGGCAAGCATATGAGTCAAATGCATAATAAGATAAAAACAATACCACAAATCAACCTGTAAACATAAAAAGCAATCTAAATAGAATTAGAAAAATCTAAAAACGTCATTAACATTTTATGTGTTTTCATTAATCACGTCAATTTCTTTTCCTCTAGACTTAGAACTAGGATTAGAGTACGGGGGTGCAATTAGGTCTTATTTGAGCCAAACCTAACCCATCTTCTTAAACTAAAACTTTAAAACTAATTTTAGTAGAACTAATCTTATAAAATTACAACCTTAGCCTAGCACTAATTTTAATTTTTGAGTTGGGTTATGGATTGAAAATGGATTGACAATTTAGTTTGATAGGGATTCAGAATGGGTTAAATACTACAAAAAAGATATAATTAAAAAATTAGTCATTAAAAGTTGAAGACAAATATTAAGTGGTGAGAAAATGGGGCTAATTATAATTATAATGCTATTTTATCATCGTATACCAACTCTATTTCTATTTTGTGTATTGTGGCAACTGCCCCTACTAAGGTCACTATCGGAGAAGAAGGAGAAGGTGCTTGGTGCAGGTAGGTTTCACCGAAGGAGAAGAGGGCAACTACAGTTGGGTGGGTGGGGTTTGTCGGAGAAGAAGGAGAAGTTGGCTGGTGAGTGATGGCAGGTTGGTTGTTTATGAGCTTTTGCGGAAGCATTGCAATCGATTGACAATGACGGCTTTGGCAAAAAGATGAGAGGGAGGGGGGGCTGGTGCAGTTGCTCTGCTTTGGTACTTGCCTTAAATATTAGGGCAAGGTATATTCTATTTTTTTATTTAAATAAATATTCAAATCGAGTCGAATTAATTTGGGTTGCCCGACCCTTCAACCCGCATCGACCTTATTTTCCAAATCGGGTCAGGTTAATTTGAGTTGCCTGACTCTTCAACCTGCAATGACCCCATTTCTCAAATTGAGTCAGGTCAAACTCAATTTTATTAAACCAATTTCCTAAATTACCAACCTAAAATAACTCTTTTTTCAAGTTGGGCTAGTTGGGTTTAGGTTCAACCCAAACTGATTTACCCCCCTATGCGAAGATGGGGGGCTAATGTAAATAGGTGCCTTAACAAATGACATTTCGGGAAAATATCTAATCTTTTGCTTAACCACCTAGAGAAAGAGGCCATGAGACAAATATTATACATGTGCAAGGGGTGCAACTTGGGTTGGTTCGGATTGAGTTGAGGTAAATTTGATTCAAATTTAAATTAAAAATCTCTACCCAAACCAAATCATAACCTATTTTTTAAAACCTTAAATTAAATTAAATCAAATTTATAAAATTTAAATTAAATTTGGGTTAAAAATGAATTGATAATTCAAATTAAAAATTTGGATAGGCACTTTGAATTAATAATTTATATACTTGTATTATAACTTTAAATAAAATTTAAAAATGTTATTATATTAAATATATTTATTATATGCATAATTAACTATGAAAATAGTAACAAACTTTAAAAATTTTATCCACACAATATTATAAATAATAATTTAAATATTAATTATTAAAATAATCATAATCAACATGTGAGATAATGCAATTCAAGAAATATTTTAAATTAAAAATTAAATTTTATAGCTCATTCTTAAATAAAATTTGATGTAGAAAGTATAATCAATTTAATTGTTATAATAAGATATAATATCATATTATTATTTATGCTATAATTTAGCTAAAAATAATTAAACCAGTTGGCCTATTTAAGTTATTTAAAATTTTATGTTATCTAGATTAGGATATTTGATTTTGAATTTTGGTTATCTAGATTAGGATTACTTTATTTGAGTTGTTTAGTTTGTGTTGCCTTCAACCCAAACCAAACTAAACTATATTACAATTGGTTTTAACTTGGACTCGAATTAAATTACCTAAAATAAAAAAAACCATCAACCTAAACCTTATTTGGGTTGGTTTCTGGTTAACCAAAATGAGTAGCACCCCTCACATATGTTTTTATTGCAAGTGATGCAACGGTTCAAACACGTTTCACTAGTTGTAGAGTTGAATGTGATAACATTCCAAAATGGACAGCTAAAATTGATAGAGGATCAGACAACACCCCACACTACCTAATGGGTGGAGATGGGTGAAAAAATGGGCTTGTATATCATATTTGTAATATCTAAACAATATCAAAGGGCGT
Source organism: Pouteria campechiana (assembly GCA_036873735.1). Classification (NCBI taxonomy): domain Eukaryota; kingdom Viridiplantae; phylum Streptophyta; class Magnoliopsida; order Ericales; family Sapotaceae; genus Pouteria; species Pouteria campechiana. Next base: position 5,052 of record JAYJMB010020645.1, read on the forward strand.
CAAGGGTGGTCTTGGTATGAGCACTCAAATGCTCAAGTTAGTAAGGAATCTTAGTAGAGATGTAGATGATAGAAGAAGAGCTTATGTGAAAATGTGCATACCTGATGTATTTATAATTGAGCATGAGGGATATACACATGAGGGACATATGCAATCCATATGCACATGGGATGAGAACTTCTGTTTGACGAGGATTCCTGAGAGATACGCATCCTAGTTCTTTTAGGATTTTCCTTTAGAGAATGGTTCTGAAGTTTTATGGAACCGCATTGTAGTTGGAAGAAGCATCCCGTTAGAATAGAAATATGACATGGTGTGGTGCTACTTGGATAATAGAATAGAAATATGACATGGTGTGGTGCTACTTGGATAATGGATATCCGATGTTAATGTTCTCTAACACTAGTCCCCTTCAAGGAGATATGGTGGAACTCATCTTGTCATTTTGCTCGTTCTTCGGCACTTGCTTTTATTAGGTTCAATTTACAGAGATATGATGCCTTTTGTTTGGAAGACATTTCTACTATAGAATCCTCTCGATGCTTCTACAGATTTGTTGAGTTAATGCGTTCTGCAAATTTGTTGAGCCAATGCCTTCTACAGATCCGTTGTGCAAAAGCCTTTCACAAATCCGTTGTGCCAATGCTTTCTATAGATCCGTTTGATGCTTCTACGGATCCGTCTGACGCTTTTGTAGATCTAGTGAGCCAATGCTTTCTGTAGATTCGCTTGACACTTTTGTGAATTTGTTGTACCAAAGCTTTCTACGGATCCATCTGATGCTTCTGTGAATCCTTGTGCTAAAGCCTTCTGCAGATCTGTCTGACGCTTCTATGGATCTATATATATGGTTTTTAGGGATTCACATATATGATTTTTGTACTTCTGAAATCCCTTCCTATTTCAAGTTTAAGTTTTGGTCTTCTATTTCATGCTTCTAGAATCCTTTCCTATTGCAAGTTAATATTTTAATTTATTGATTCCTCAGAATCTTTTCCTATTTAAGGTTTAGGTTTCAGTCTTCTGTTTTATGTTTCTGGAATTCCTTCCCATTGTAGATTCGGGTTCCGATTTTGTTGATTTTCTAAAATCCAATCCTATTTCAAGTTCAAGTTTCAATCTTCTATTTCACGCTTATGAAATCTCTTCTTATTATAAGCTGTTTTCTGATTTTGTTGATTCTTTGAAATCCCTTCCTATTTCAAGTTCAAGTTTCGGTCTTCTACTTTACTCTTCTGGAATCCCTTTTTATTACAAGTTAGGGTTCTTATTTTGTTGATTCTCTAGAATCCTTTCCTATTTTAGGTTCATATTCTATTCTTCTATCTCACGCTTTTGTAATCCCTTTCTATTGTAGGTTTGAGTTCTGATTTTGTTGATTCTTTGGAATCTTTTCCTATTTTAGGTTTAGGTTTTAGTATTCTATTTCACGCTTCTAGAATCACTTCTTATTGCATGTTTGGGTTTTGATTTTCTTAATTTTCTGAAATCCTTTTTTATTTTAGGTTTAGGTTTCAGTCTTTTGTTTCACGCTTCTAAAATCTCTTTCTATTGCAGGTTTGGTTTTCAATTTTCTTTGTTAATTCCTCGAAATATCTTCTTATTTTAGGTTTAAGTTCTGGTCTTTAATTTTGCTTTAATAAAGGAACAAAGTGTAATAACCCAGGCTTCTATCTAGGTATTGTTCGCTTTACGTTACGTTCCAACCCTCAGGCTAGTGCCCACCTGTATAATTTTATTCCACAAAAGGCACCTCGATTAATTACCACGAGTCCTCACACTTAAGCTAGGACTTCCCCTCTCACCTGAATGATGTGGGATCTCATATACATTCCCCCCTTAGAGGCTCCAACGTTCTCGCTGGATACCCCTCCTGTCAGGACTATTGAGGGTCGACTTTGATACCAACTGTAACAACCCGAGCTCCTGTCAAGGTATTATCCGCTTTGGGTCACGTCCCAGCCCTCAAGCCAATGCCCATCGGCATGATTTTAGGATTCATGTTATAGGAGGATTTTTGAGAGATACGCATCTTGGTTATTTTAGGATTTTCCTTTAGAGAATGGTTCTGGAGTTTTATGGAACCACATTGTAGTTGGAAGTGGTTTCCCATTAGAATAGGAATCTAATATGGTGTGGTACTAGTTGGATAATGGATATCAGGTGTTAAAGTTTTCTAACACTAATCCCCCCTCAAGGAGACGTGGTAGAAGTCGTCTTGTCATTTCACTCAATCTTCTGTGCTTGCTTTTATTAAGTTCAATTTACAGGGATATGATGCCTTTTTTAGAAGATGTTTCTGCTATAGGATCCTCTTGATGCTTCTATGGATCTGTTCAGCCAACGCCTTCTACGGATCCATTGTGCCAAAGCCTTTTGTAGATCCGTTGTGCCAATGCTTTCCACGTATTCGTTGAGCCACCGCCTTATGTAGATCCATTTGATGCTTCTGTAGGTCTGTTGAGCCAATGCTTTTTGTGGATTCGCTTGACACTTTTGCGGATCTATTGTGTCAAAGTATTCTGTGGATCTTGTGTTAAAGCCTTCTGTAGATTTGTTTGACACTTCCACAGATCTATATATATGGTTTCTGGGGATTCGCATATATGATTTTTGCACTTTTGAAATCCCTTCCTGTTTTAAGTTCAAGTTTTGGTCTTCTATTTCATACTTTTAGAATCCTTTTCTATTACAGGTTAATGTTCCAATTTCGTTGATTCCTCAGAATCCCATCCTATTTAAGGTTCAGGTTCCGGTCTTTTGTTTTATGTTTCTGGAATCCCTTCCTATTGTAGATTCTAGTTTCGAATTTGTTGATTTTTTGAAATCTCATCGTATTTCAGGTTCAAGTTTCGGTGTTCTATTTCATGCTTCTGGAATCCCTTCTAATTGCAGGTTGGGTTCTGATTTTGTTAATTCCCCGGAATCCCTTCCTATTTCAGGTTTAGGTTCCAATCTTTTGTTTTATGATTCTGGAATCCCTTCCTATTATAGGTTCGGGTTCTGATTTTGTTGATTCCCTAGAATCCTTTCCTATTTTAGGTTCAGATTCTGGTCTTCTATTTCACACTTGTGGAATCCCTTCCTATTTTAGGTTTGGGTTCTGATTTTGTTATTTCCCTGGAATCTCTTCCTATTTCAGGTTCAGGTTTTGGTATTCTATTTCATGTTTCTAAAATCCCTTTTTATTGTATGTATGAGTTCTGATTTTGTTGATTTTCTAGAATGCCTTCTTATTTCAGGTTTAGGTTCAAATTTTTTATTTCATGCTTCTAAACTCGCTTTCTATTACAAGTTTGAGTTTTGATTTTCTTTCTTAATTCCTTGGAATTTACTATAGCATAAATATTCAAGTAAATTAATCTACTTGGAGTAGCTAATGGTCCCAGCTATTGAAAAATTGGCTTCCATTGTGACATCTCTTTCTTGCTCTTTGGGGATCGTTTCTCTCTGTCTACTGGTGTCATCCCTCCTATTGCTTGCAGCTTCCCTTAATCATCCATTATTGATTGTATATCATTGTAGTCTTCCTCTTTTGATTAAATTTTCAATTTCTTCCCTGAATTGCTTTCAAGTATCGGTATCGTATCCCTTGTCTTTGTGATAGAGACAATATTTATCTGATCCTTACATTCTAGATCTGGTTTTAGTTGGTGAGGTTGAGGAAGGTAGCATTGATTTTTTATTTCATGATAGATGTGTGTGCTGGACCTATTTAGAGGAGTATAATTTTCATACCTGTCTTTCTCTTTGATGGAGGGATCTTTTACTTTTTTAGATAATTCTCCTTCTCATTTTAGGGATCTGTTACAGTTATTTGCTTTAATAAATTTTTCTACATCAACATGCCTATTTAGGGCTTCTAGGAGTTCTGAATAGCTTTTAGGTGGTTCCAAACATAGATGATACTTGATTTGTTTGCATTTGATCCTGTTTAGTAATGTGGCCATTGCCATGACTTGATCTAGTCCATCGATATTGAAAGTAAGCCGATTGAACTAGTCTATATATTTTTTAAGGGTTTCTCCATTTTTTTTATAGAACTGTAATCAATGACTTCGCAGTTCATTTTTGCCTCTCTTGCCCAATGCAATTGGTTATGAAGCGTCTTTATAGCTCTTTGAAGATGCTTATGGATCCAAGCTTCAAAGTGTGGTACCAGGATAAAGCAACTCCCTTCAATGTTGGTTGGAAAGCTCGACACTTAATAGTTTTGGAAGCCCCCGCTACATTCATTTCGTTGTCAAATCTAGAGAGTTGATTGCCCAGATCTGTGGTACTATCATAAGCATCCACATGTGATACCTTGAACCCATTTGGGAGACGTTCTTCTATAATTTCTTTTGCGAAGGGTGGTTGCTCGATGATTCCTGCAGGATTTCTGACTTCGATCCGAAAAGCAATGTGCAGATCGTTAGGGGGATTGAGAGCTAATGATTGTAGTTAGAGACTCCTTTGAAAATAATTTGAAAATATGCTATCATAAAAGCCTTTGTTCCCTCTATTATTGCATGATGTATTGCATCATGGAGTAGTTAACTTGCAGCAATTACTTAAGAAGTAAATCAGTTCTAGAAGTAGATGTACTAGATCTTGAAAGGTGTTGATCAATAATCTCTGTTAAAAGGTTTGGAGAAACATTCATGATGGCTAGTTGTTCATCCGATATAGTTTTACTTCAATGAACGTTCTCATAGATGGTGTCAATGTTTGGATCTCTCCCAAATTACTTCCTAAGAATCCAGTTACAACATCTTGCAAGACAAAATATCAAAAGGCCCCAGGGGTGGTCCTAGCACGGGCACTCCGATGCTCAAGTTAGTAAGAGATCTTAGTAGGGATATAGATGATAGAGTGAAAGCTTATGTTAAAATGTGTATACCTGGTGTATTTATAATTGAGCATGAGGGATATGTACAAGAGAGATATACACAATCCATATGCAAATGAGATGAGAATTCTTGCTAGAGGAGGATTCTTTAGAGATACTTATCCTAATTCTTTTAGGAATTCTCTTTAGGGAATGATTTCAGAGTTTTACAGAATTGCGTCGTAGTTGGAAGAAACTTTCTATTAGAATATGAATTTCTCTTGGCGTGGTGCTTGCTAGGGGTGTGCATGGGCAGGGTTTAGTTTAGGTTTGAGGTTGCCCAACCCCTACCCCCTTCCACTTTTAAAATTTTGCCCTACCCTTACCCTAACTCTTTGGGTTTGGTTCAGCTCAGTTTGGGCTCGGTGTTTTAATATACACTCAAACATAAAAGGGTAGACAAAAATAGTAACTTTACCTTTTAAAGCAGTGTACAAAAGGTTATAAAAATGATTCAATTCCTACATACATTGGGTATAATTAAAAAAACAATAAGATAATAATATACTAACACATGTGACGAGTATAACTATCTGTAGCTGATTATTTCTCCACGCAAATTTTCATTGTGAGTTTCTACGAATCTAGAGAGATATAGAGGAATTACAATAAAGTTATCAAGGATGAAAGAAACCCAACAAAGAAAATCAACATAATGACCAATCAAGAAAAGAAAGAAATCCAACTTAAAAAAATCAATGAACACACCGACCCATCAAAAGAAGAAAGAAACCTAGAAAAGAAAATCAATGATCACACTCACCATCAAGAGAAGAATGAAATCCAACAAAGAAAATTAGTGAATACAATGATCCATCCCTACTTAACCATTTAGGTTGGAACAGACAATCTAAATCAAATCATTATAAAAAAATGCATAGAGAGTTCAATCCAACAAGAGGATAAAAACAACTCGCAAAGCAAAAAAATTCAGAAAATAAAAACCTAACTAAAAAATTTGACTAATTTCTTTTCGATCTTATGTTGGAATAAGTTTTAGAAAACCTAACTAGAAAATCTATCTTTTTTTATTTTTTTAATGGTGATCGGGTTTTGTCTAGGCACCCAAAGCCTGTATCCAGACCGAATTGACCATTCGGTCGGTCTCTACCTGGCTTTGTTTTTTTTTTCTTTTTTTTTATTTTTTTTATTTTTACTTTTTAGGTTGCATCTTAACTTTAGCCAAAGTTGTTGGGGTTGGGGGGCACACCCTTAATACCTGCTAGATAATGGATATACAAAAGTTAATATCACGAGTTAAAAAATCAAAGACATTAATTTTTTTATGAACTTTAGAAATAAATATGCTAAAATATATATTTTTTAATTGATATTATTTATGTAAATATTATGTTCTTTTAATTTATTTAAATATAAATCTGAAAATTTATTTTCGAACATAATGCATGGATCTGATTAGAAATATCAATAACAATATTACAAAAATAATACCCATATATTGATGGTTTAATTCTTGCCAATTTTTTTCTGAATTATATTGCGTTACGCAAAGAATCAATGACGGTAATTTTTTTTATGATGAATTAAATTTAGAAAAAAAATTAAATGATGGTTTAGATCTTTATTTTATGCAGCGGAAAGTTTACTTTGACTTATGCTGAGGTGGAGTGTCGTCCTCTACCAAATCCGCGTCCGCCGAAAGCCTGAAACACCTCCAATCGAATATTCATAGACGCGGCCCCAGCCTTCAATTACCAGTCCAGGGCTGACAACAAACTAAGCCCCGATCACGACGAATAAATTAAGAAGCAGAAGCACGAGGAGGCCACCGCCATATGGGGCCCACAGTGACTCATGATTCAAGGCGGAGGAGTGCACGTCTTTGTGGGCACATAGGAGCCCATTCACGTGTACCCATGTGTATTCAAGCTGTACGGACTCCAACTAATCCCCCTCACAATCACATGTTTATGTCATCTGGACGTCTCCTCCGTCGTCCCATCCCATCGCCCCACTTCATTCTCATCTCTCCCACATGCCATGCCTCACACGTGTAAACAGCCCAACAATTAAAGAATTACAGACGACCCCTTCTCAAGGTAAGCACGGTCAGCAGGCCTGGATAATCACCGCCGGGTGACATTGCCTGTAGACAGGGCTCACGTGTATGAGCAAACCTCAGCGGATGCAGGTTCACCGTTCACATGATACAGTTATATAGAAGGAATCCATAATTTTCTATTTCATAATAGCATGCATATCCAATGAGGGTGATTATTGACGTATTTAAAATTTCTTTTTATTTTTTTTTTACTTAGAAGTTTATTTTCTACTTATGCAAGAAAATCAAATTTCAATTTTTATTCAATCACAAGAAAAATACGACTATCCAAAAAACAGAAAGCTCTTTTTTTCCAGCTAAGCACGTAATAAATAAAATACTCTTAGAAACAAAAAATCACTTTCAAGGCTCTCAAACGCACAGAAAAACAGGTTCTTGTATTTTATGTAAGCCACATTGGAGAGGATGATGGTGCCAAATTTACAGTAATTACATTTTATCGGACCTCTTGGTCAAACGCTGAACGGGTCAATGTCGATTCTTGGTGTTGTTCCAGGAGACAGCCAAATTTTAACTGCAACACGCTTGTTGGATTGCGGGTATAAGATTAATACTTTTTAGTATTGTCAGAGATGCGCCCCATTTTAATGTAATCTATGTTATAGCTTTAGAGCTCATGAATTCCAGATGAAGGATGAGTCAACTACAAAACCCCAGGCTTTTCAACGTGTGGAGAATAAGGTATGCACTTTGTCCCTCAAGCGCATGCACATGAACCACACATGGCCCAATCCAACGGGCAGAGATCGGCTTTGTTAATTCTCTGCCATCTTAAATACCCACGTGAACGCAATACACACGTTAAATAATAGATCGATTTGCTATTTATGTATTCTATCCTACCTTATTTCTTAAATGATTTATGTCGCGATTTGCATTTTCATCTGCATTTGTCTTGCAATCCAACACATGGATGGACCAATGGGCACCAAAAATATCAGGACAGCTGGTCTTGGAAGCTCGGTTACAATATTCAAATGGTTATTAGCAATTTAGACGGTTGAGATTGCTGAACAGCTGCCATTCCAATATGTACGCGGCAAGGATTCACCACCGGTTTTGAAAACGGTGCAAAAAGAACACCAAGGGCCTGCGCTCTGCGTGGTGGGAAGTGGCAACGGAGTTCACGAGTCGCAATAAATACCGCTCAAGTGCAAGCATTCGGGCAAAAGAAAGATAGATGTGTACGGTCGTCGTATAGTCTGCCAACGTGGCTGCTTCGCTGTTGATTGATGAAGCTCGGCTCTGCGAGTGATGCCTCATCGCTAGCGATCTAGACCGTTCATCCCACTGCTATGGTCAACGAAAAATATTCCCAGAATCGCAGAAGTCATATTACCGACCGGCATGGAGTAGATCGGTTGTCGGATCCGGCCCTGCCAGGAATACGACGATATGTCTACCCAGTGAGGCCTTGAAATGCCTCATCTACGGCAGCAGCAGTAGTAGGTGGAAGGTTCAGATCATCCACGTGAGTCAGTAGCAGCTGGTGGCCCGCCCTCTCATTTCCGCCCTGCGCATGTGCCTTTATTTACTGATTCTGCCGTGCGTAGGTGGCTCTCTGATAAACCATACATTATTTTCTTTTGGTAGAAAAGATAAATTTTTAACAGTAAAAAATGTAAAATTTATCAGTAGTTTTTAATGAACTTCTTATGAGTAAATAAAAACAAGAATGCAAAGAAGTGGACAGAGTATAAAAGTCTTTTTTTTGTAGTTCATGGGAAAAAATAATTTTCTTTTCAATTGCCCTTTTTTCATTATCTTTATCATTATTGAAATAAATATATTTTTATAATTATTATTATATTTTATCTTTATACTATTATTCACTAATGTTATTTGTACCATCATTGGTACTAATCTTTGGACAGTTGGACCGTAGTAACCGCGCTTCGCATGCACACGACCCCACATCTCCTGAATTTGGTTTATTGGAATTTGGAAGGTAAAAGGAGCAAAAGAAAATAATATCAGCAGTATTGAAAACAGTGTCAACCATAAAATGAACAAAAATTATATTTTTTTAATTAAAAATAGATAATAATTAGAAAATTAGGACTGTTAAGATAGCTAAAAAGATTTACCCATTTTTCCTTCCAATTCCTTTCCAGCCATCCAAACAGGCCATTGTGCAATTAATGGAGAGGCGTCAAAGGAAAATGGACGGTCTGTGTTTTGATTAATGATTATGGTGGGACAGAGAGACGTCACGGGTCACTTGCAACGGAGGAAGGCCTTCCACGGGTGAGATCTCGTGATACATTAACAAACTCACGAGAAAGGCCGGATTTTGTAGCCTGCAGTTTTTAAAGCGCTCTCACGTGATGAGTCAGAAACGAAGAATGCCATATTAGAATGGAAGAAGAATCATCCATTCCTTGAGTCTATGATCGATCAAAGCATCTTCATCGTCCAATTTCCATTTGCAGCTCATTCATGTGGGCCAAACCATATGATCATTTTGACGGGATCAGAATGCATTTGATCTAATCCATAAAACAATGCTGATCCATGCCTTATGTTGGATCCAACTTCAGAGAAAAATAAAAAAAAGATGGCAGCGAGGATTTCCCATCATGCAAATCGTTCTGATCCTCCGTGATTTTCATTTTAGTCTTTCATCAATCCCTTTCCTGGGGTAATCAATTCCTATTACTAAGATTCGAGGAAGACGAAATACCAACCGATTTCAAAACTTCGCAGGCCATAAGAAGGTTTCAATTGTGGTTTACCCTCTTCTTTGCCATTTTCCGATGATATTTCCACACTTCTGATTTTTGGGGTTTCATCTCTCAATGATCTGGGTCAGTTGGACGGCGTGGATGTCCTTTTAATGTCACGGGTGGGTCCCAGACAGCTTTTATCTACTCGGGCTCTTTGGGTTCCAAACTCGGGCGGGGAGATATTAAAAATACCGTGAGACAGTGATCCATGAGGACGAGAGATAGGGATAAACGATATCTGTACTTGTGCGTGAGGGTGTGGGTAACAGGCCAAGGGGTTGTGCGACTGAAGCGATTAAAAGGCCATGTGGCCACCATGTGAGATTTCGCAAAGGCAATGCTCAGACCTTTTTTTCCAAGGGCCCCACCACCATCAGCATGTTTTCCGGATCCTGCCAATCTCTCCTTTCGTAATCCTCTCTTGAGAAAATAAACGAAAAGTGTTTAAGAATAGTAAAAAAAGTGCACAATGTGTGAGTTAACTACCACATGCTTTTGAAGGTCGATCTAGGCGTTCCAGTCTCTTGGTCTGGCTCGTTCAACTCCACTCCGCCTGAAATCTGTTTCACATGGGCCACTCAGAATAAGATCAGTAGTGGTCAGAAAATTCAGAGGGTGAAATGTATTTGATCAGTCTGGTTTTTTAGCACGCTCCGGCCACAAAGGAGTCCTCATTTATTATTTTACCTCAATGACAACCGCACGTGAATTCTAATTGTGGCGTACTTCACACACACTACAGTCCAAAAAACTGGGGTGGAAGCAGATATAAATTATTTCATCTTAGCATTTGAACGGTTCAGGAGCACGTAGATTCCTGACGCATGTCCTATTTTCCAATAGAAAATAAAAGATCAAATCCTTATATATCACATTTCAACTTCTAAGAGGAAAAAAAAATCATTTCCTTGTAATTTATTAACATCCCGACCTGGTTAGATATGCAAAATTTCCCCAAGATGTCGGTACGCTTTTCTCGGATCATGCCAACATTTGGGAGATGTAAAGGACTAAAAAAAAATCAACAAGCATTTGGATTGGTGAAAAAAAAGGAAAAGAAAAAGAAAAAGGGAAAAGAAGAAAACATGAGTATTCAAAACGAAGACCCCCTAAAGACCCATTTCCTAGGTTAGATTATCATTTGATTTCTTCCTTTCAGTCTACCATGTTTGTGTTTCTTTCTGTACATGGCACGCTGGTGGGCCATCCACTCCATGTGCATCCATGTGGGGTGTCCGTTCTCTCAAGGCCCACGAACTCCCTTTGAGCAAATAAATGGATTTTCTACTCTCTCTCCCCTTTTCGGTGCATCCGATTCTTCAGTGGATCATTCAAACACCCCCCTGCAATTTCAAAAGCACACTCCATGATCCATTTCACACATGCGCACATACATGTCGCCTCATTCGCACATCTCATCTCTTAGCTGAGGAAACATATAAAACTGCTTGCATCTCTGAAAGAGATTCTAGCAAACCATACATTCCCCGTTTAACTTAAAGAGCCTTTCCTTCGTCTCCAACGAGTTTTGGGTTATTCGGTAAGATATTGCAATATCAATACACATTTCCTGAATTTTAACAATACCGGAAAAGCCTGCTTCTTCCCCTCTTTGTTTTGCATTCCTCTTTTGAAAGATTGCACCAGAAAACCACATACATTCCGTGCTTTTGAGCAACACCCATTTCACATAGAAACTCTCCCACCTCCATTACGAGCCTTTTCTTGTTTCCATTCACAGCCATGCAAAACTCAAGTTCATTCAAGAGAGTCTTCCTCAAGAAATTGCTAGAGGGCCTCCGACATGATACTCTCTTGTCGAAGAACATAAGCCTTGCAGAGAGGAAAAAGGTCATTAAGCTTTCTTCAGACGTTGCATTAGCTTTCGCTAGAGATGGCGCAATCTGGAGCCAGGCCGTAATCGCCGGTGCTGTAAGAGAAGAAAAGAACAAGGCCCTTGTGAGTCACATCTTGGGAGATGAATACAAAAGGATGACGGTGAACCCATGCCATGGTTTGCTGGCTTGCAAGAATGCAAGGAGCAAGAAGATCCTGAAGAGAAGCTTCATAGCACGGAGGTTAAAGAAGAGCCCGCCTCGGCGAATGGTGGCGAGTACAATTGCGAAGAGGATGGTGAAGAAAAGGGCTCAGTTGCTTAAATGCATCATACCAGGAGGAGAGTTCATGGATGGATTCGCTTTGTTGGATGAGACTGTAGACTATATTCTCTCTCTCAGGGCTCAGGTCGATGTGATGCGACGCCTAGCCATTGTTTTCGAGCATTCAAACCCTAAGTAAGATTTATCTATCAGATATATTTTCTATTTCTTTTTAACAATTTTCTTTCTTTTTCATTTCTTTGCTTGGTAACAATTTTTCTTTTCATCTTTCTTAGAATGTGAAGGAGAGAACCCTCAATATGAACAAATCTTGTGAAGAGATGGTACATTGAAGGCGTGTACAAATGAAATATTAATGAAGTTCAGCCTTTTCATTTTTCATTTTTTTTTTAAATTTTGATTTATCTAGATTTATGGGGGGATCAGAGAACTCAGAACTGAAGCCATGCCATATTGTATAGACGTTCTTGCTGAAAATCAGGCCATTTTACCACAGACGTATACAGGCTATCATGTTCAGGAAGAAAATGATAGGCCGCATGGAGATAGTTTTGTAAAGGTATGGATGCGTAGTTAAATGGTGATCCAGGTGATGGATGGACTTAATTTCTCATGAAACTGAGTTCAGCAAAGTTTCGAATATACTATTCTGCATTTCTTGCGGAGTGTTGGTTCAATCATCCATTTTTTCATTTTGATTTTACTTTCTCCACCTTTCTCGCTCATGCTCCGCTCTTATTATTCAATCTGCACTTGCCTAGGACTTTTAGAAAAATATTTCATCGTATGTGAAATTTCCGCTTCCAAAGCAACTATCAATATGAAAAAAGAACTCATGTGCTTGTCGAATTGGAAGCACTCTTTTCTTCTGGATTACAAGAAAGCCGCGCTCATCTTCCTTGAAGCACATCCCCAGACAGCCCCACTGAATGATTTATAGAGCTCTATTAATTAGTCCCGGTTTGCAGATAGCCAGATCCTTCAAAAAATTGCCTCATCTCACGAAGCTAGTGCTCGCATTAAGGTTATCTAAATTCTCTTTGCTGGTTATAATGACTTTTCTAGCCCTACATAATAGAAATACTACTATCCCATTTATGTAACTATTAATAACTAACCTAAGGCGGAGGTTGGCACATTCTTCACTGCATTGCCAAATTTACTACATTGTATGGTCAAAAGCAGTTCTAGGTTTTTGTTTGAAGAAAAAGAATTGAAAATAATGGTGATAAATTTTTTCTTTAAAGAGCATTTTTATCCTTTGATAATGATAAATTATGCAGAATGCGGTTACACAAGAATTCACAAAAAGCGTAGAATTAGTAATCCTGGATAAAATGGTCTCGTTTAATTTTTAGCCATCTACCACTGAAATCTTTCAGATGGGAAACTTCATTTGGTGTGAGCTTTTTTCTACACTCCTGCGATCATGATGAACCAGATGCAGTCTTAAATATTCGTTCTCTCTCATTTTGACTCATTCAAGTTTGCTTTTCTCTATTTCATGAATTTCTGGGTTCAGGTTCTGTGATGACAAATCACCTCCTTTTTTCTCCCACTTTTTCTTCCCTTCACTTTGGTCACCATCTTCTCCTTCTTTGGCTGAACATCAGTGGTGCACTTGAAAGCAAGATCATTCACAGTCAATCTGCGAAGGTTGGGAATGCAAGAAAGGCATTGGGTTCCCCAACAAAAAGGTAAATAAAAAAGGGGTAGAAAAAACACAAACACATACGAAAGAAACATAGGCACACTATGTGTATCGATTTTGGTGATGATATTTGATAGTTTTTGGTTTTTTCTCCTCCAAAGATGCTATAACGGAGGAGATGCTTGGTGACCCATTTCTAACTCATTGCTAAAAATTTCCGTGAGAGCAAATCATGAGAGAGTGTAATATGAAAAGCAACTAAAATGCATGCCTTTTGAAGTTCCATCATGTAGGTATGGGTGGTTGTCTGCACTGTAGTGGGTACAGACATGGAGATGGCTTCTTGAAAACTGCTTGTAACGGGAAAAGCTTAGATTCAAAACCCTGTACAACGGCACTTGTGTAAAGTGATGGGAGACACCGGCATGTGCTTGGATCCTTGTAAAACCTTGAAGAAAGTTAACTTCAGTACTCAAACGATAGGGTGTGTGTAACTGGAAAGTTTGCTTTGACTGCTTGCAACATTATATCATTCCATTCCATATCTCTTGAAACAAAATGTCTCGTATGTAGTGAATCCGAAGATTGAATTGACTATTTTCATGAAGATTGAACTTTGTTCATGTTGGGAAACAAGATTAAGAACACGCAAGCAACCATAAATCAATCATATAGAGAACACAAAATTTATGCGGAAAACCTTTCAACTCCAAAGAAAAAACTATGAGAAAGAGATAATCAATCCACTATGAAATACAGGTTATAGAGATATACTCAAGATGTCTCATATACATCTCATAGAATACCTCATACATATCTCTAATTAGCACACTCTAATGACCCCTTCTCTCACTCCTCTCCAGAAAAAAACCTTAGGATTTGTGTGGTGACTCTTTCTATCATAACT
>JAYJMB010020645.1:29850-41788 GCA_036873735.1 Pouteria campechiana
GTGGCGAAATCAAGGAAGCGTACATGTAAGAATTGGAAGTGAGATAATCAACGAGCGTCTTCACGAATCTCTTGCTGATTTTGGTGGCCGTCTTCCATACACCCAACCCTCTCCTCTTCTTTTCCATCGATTTCTTTTGTCTCCGGACGATCTTCGGATCTGGGCCGTTGGCGTGTTGAGCCTTGAGATGAGTTAACATCGCCTATATACCAAAACTGGACGCTTCGTTCGGTGCCGATGGACACGTGTAGGTGAAGCGGCATCCCGGCTCAGTACCTCGTTCGCTTGCCTTGCGTGCCTGAACCCTAATCCTATCCAACCCAACTCTAATCCAAGCTTTATTTATAAAATTTTAATCTTAATTTTATTTTTTAAAATTAAGTCTAGGTTGAGTTTTGGATTGCAATTTAAGTTGATGAAAATATAGTGATGAGTTTGATTGATTGAAATATTATTATTTAAATTACTTATTTATATTTCAAACTAAATAGAAAACAACGTACTATTCAATCATTGAAATTTTTTATTCATGTTTCAAAGTTCAAACTAGCTAAAAAATTATCCATTCATATTTTAAAAATTAAACTAAATAAAAAATTAACCATTCATATTTTAAACTAATAAAAAATAATACATCATTCAATATTAATGTATATATACATCTTTTATAAAATAATTATGTTAAAATCGAGTCTGGGTTATTACAGGTTTGGGTTGATCCCAACCTAGTCCAGATAATTTTAATTCGGGTTTGGGTTAAACATGGTCCAAATTGCATCCCTAGTTCACTTTTAAAATGAGACAATAATCAAATGCCCCTTTATATTTCTAACAATTTTTCCTAATATATTTCCTAATCTTCCCCAGAACTCAAGTTGGGCTAAAACAAGTGGCATACTTCCGCAATGCATGTAATACCACATGTAATACCAAAAGTATATTGATAGTACTATTTTATTTTACTTGGGTTTTTGCTTGATGATTTTATAAAATATAATTTAATAATTAAATTTATCATCATTTATTTAACTAAAATTTTAGAAATCATTTTAATTAAAAATTTACAAGGATCACAAAATTAAAATTAATTTAAAAATGAATTTAAATATATTAAAATTATTTAATCGATTAAATAAACTTACATACTTTTAATTAAATATTTATCTTTTAAAGTGTTCTTCTCATTTATAAAATTAAGCGTATAAATTTTATAATATTTTAATACTTGAATGAATAGATTTAAGTAAACATTTATACATATATTTATATATTTTAAATGATATGGCTCAAATAAGATTCTAATACAAATTAAAATAATTTATAATATTTTTATTAAATATACAATACTAAATATAACAGCTATGAATGAATTTTATAAAATTGTAAGATGAAATTCAAGTAAAACATGTTATTGTTATTTACTTCAATAGTACATATACTATCGGAAGTAGGAATATGCATGGGTTGGGTTTGGTTCGGGTTTGAGGTCGCTCAACTCTAATCCCACGTATAAAATATGTGTCCAATCTTAACTCCTACTCTACTTTTAAAACCTTTGCCAGATTCTTATCCTAACTCCTCAGGTTTAGTTTGGGTGCAGGTTTTTAATGCATACCCAAACATAAAATGATAAATGAAAAGAGTACCTTTTGATGCTTCAATCTAATGTTATCATGTTTGTCATATTGAATCCTACTCACAGCAAATTTGCTATCTGTTAAAGTAGTGTATAAAAGGTTATAGACTAAATCTGCTGGATGCTGAACATCAAAGGATACATGATTGTATTAACGAGTTGTAATTGTAACTTATGACATGTTTTGTAAATAACAAAGGTGAGATAAAAATATTTCATCCATTAAAGAATTGAAAGCTCCAATCTAAGAATCAACACAAGAATAAAATTATTTTCAGAATATTATCTCATATTGTAACTTTTTGTTTTAATTTTTTAAACAGTGATCGGGTTCGGGTTTGGTATGGTTACTTGAAATGAACCCACCATTCAGTCGCGTTCAGGTTGGGCTCTACGCAGATTGTTTATATATATATATAATATTATATTACAGCCTAACCTTAGCCAAATTTTAGTTGAGTTCAGGCTGAACTCGAGCCCATGCACACCCACGATTGAAAGTATTCTCCAAAATGAGGTGGGGCTAACTTACAATTTTATTTGTAAAAATTTTAACCATGAATTCTAATCTTATTTTAAAATCTTAATCTCACCTAGAGAATTTAGGATCTATAAGGCAAAAGATTAGAAAAGATACCTGGATCACGTAAATGACTTTATCGTCACTTTTGATTGAAATATGTGATGATCCAATACTGTCACCCGATGCACCCTTTCAACCCTTTCTGCTAGACAAACATTCAGAAGTACCTTACCAATTCAAGTTGCTGAAAATCATTTCACACCCAGGTTACTGAATACTGATTGACAAACTGCCGAATATCATCTCACTGCCAAGTCTTATGATAGGCTGTTTTTTCACTACCCTAACTACTCGTCTGGTTTTGCTGGTTTAACATTTCTAATCTCCTCTAACATCATTTATTTATTTATTTTCACTAAAAAATATACCTATTTCGTCTTTACTTGCTTTACAACGGACATTACGGTTTAAGGTATTAAGACCCTTCTATTTCCATTTTCAAAGAAAGATTTTATTTTCAACGTAACCCAACACCTTGGCGAATCTGTGAATTTCCAAGCATTCAAAGACTAGGAAGTTATATTCTAGTATTATATTTCATTAAAACATAGTAATACATACACAAATCTCTTTTTTGAAATGCCCGAAATAATACTGATTTGAACCTGACAAACACGTGCATTCATGGTGTCTACCAAGTGAGTCAGCTGAATACAAATAAGAATATATAGACTTTTGTCTCCGTAGATATATATATATATTTTTCCATCAGATGAACTTCGATTTTGTCAACCTTGGGTTTGGAATGCCCAAGAACAATGAGAAAAGAATGATAGAGAGGATTTTTGTTCAGATCGGCCTTAAACCATGCTTCAAGGCAGCTTGCCACACCACATCGATTCTGTCCACGTCGATGGCACCCACCTCATGGTGGGTCCAACCTTCCAAGTAATGAACAAGGCCTCCCGCGTGGCATGCATGGATGACTCCTCTCCCCATTGTATACTGTTTGAAGCAGAATCAACAAACACTTCATGAATGCAGTATGATAGCAATTAAAATCACACGATTTTGCAATCAGGTAGTGAATGGATAACTTCTCCTCTTTCCATACATGATGCTTCCCTGCATAAGCCATTCATCTATCGGGATCTATCAGACTATGCCAGATATCCTATTTTGAATGGGCATTCATAGAAGGGGTTTGTTTGGTTTGAGATAAGAGATACTTTAATTAAAAGAGAGGGGGAAAAGTTAAAAGAGTATAAAAGATGAGTTGATGATGCTGGCATTAAATGGGTAAGTTAGCCATAAAGTGACTAAACATGAAATAGCTATATTCTTTTTTCTGAAAAACAATAGTCAATAGGTAATAATGCAAAAAAGGAGATTAGTTGTAGATAGTTAAAAATAGTTAAATCCGCATAAGGAATACAGAGAGCTTTTGAGATGAAACCCATATAGGAGCAAAGCTCTTGTTTGATAATGAAATTTTGAAATTGGTTGAAACGTTTGGTCACCAAAAATCAACCCCTTCATCTACATGTGACGAGCCAAATTGCATGCGATTCTGCTTACCTCACATGATCCCAACCCTTCCACGACGTCGGGCAGCTTCATGGCCGCAAGCTCTCCGTAAGTGCAGTCGCTCCTGTAGCTGGTGACAGGTGGGACAACGAATTGGTGGAAGTGGGTCCCTGGCAGTGCCCATTTCTGGGCGGTTATGGGGAGCCATTTTCCCACAATCCAAGTCTACACACAAAGAGCAGATTGCTATTAAGATCATGGAATATGAAAGAATGCATGTGGATGAATCATATCCTTCTAACCTTGCAATTTCGGGCAGCTTGATACTTGGTCACATGAACTAGATACTGTTGAACTTCAACCGGCGCCTCTTTCTTAATAGCTTGGAATCGCTCAGCGGATAGAGTCAGCATCTGCAACAGCCATCATATCTCATTTAGCTAACCAACACTCATTGGATGTTTAACCCAAACAATTCATTGCAGCAAGCATGGATAGAAAATGGGTACCATGACCCTAATCCTCCTCCGACAAAGATAAAGTGCAATTGCCCTTCCTAGCTTGGAAGTGGCCCCTGTTAAGAAGACTTCTTGGACGACATTGCCATCGATCTTATCAAGAATCACCGCAGCTGTAAGAGTATTTCCATGAACTATTCGCACTTTTAGATCTGGGTGCTTTTTCACGAACAGTATCCCGCCTCCATTGAGTGATTCATTCTGGGTTCAGAAAAAAGGATTCACACACTAACTTCTTAACATAATCTAGAAAATGCGAATTCTGTTAACATGCAATCGAAGTGGCCTGGTATACCCGTGGACCGTCTACTTCCGTGGGTCCCACCATGAATAATTTTACATTTTCTTAAAAGTAGATGTAGAAAAGAATGCAAGGATAAGGGACAACTGACCTTATTTAGTGCTGCAAGGCTAAGCACCTTCACACCCAACCTATCCGCCCGTAGAATCGCTTGCTCTATTTGGTAGTTGATACCATCTTTAGCAAAGGGCAGGAAGTACTGCAGAAGCCAACATTTAAAGACAAACGAATAAAGAAAAGAAAAAAGGAAACACATAAACAAATAGGATTGACAAATGCCTGCATTTGGAGTGACAATGCTCACCTGAAAACCAGCTCTAGGAACCACCCAGGTCTGCTGCAGATGGCCCCTTAACTTGTAGTAGGTATGCAAGTAGGTCTTGGATGATGCCCACATCACCAGGAGGGTTAGGAAAGACACAGGCCAGAAGGGCAGCAAAACGAGCCGGGTGGTATACGGCACAGAGCTAACAGACCTCATTAAAAATGGCACATGGACGGATGATATTGCGTCCACGGCGTGGGCAAGAAATACGAAGTCTGGTGGTGTGCTGTTTCTCCCTGAAAAACACATTATCTGTATAAGTTAATAATGTTATGCGATCAAGAGCAAGAATAACCATAGAAATTAGAAATATGGGTGATTCTTATCCACATAACGTAAACCATAATCTCCCATATCCAATTTTAATCCTCACCACCCAAAATCAAATTGCTGTTCCCCACAACCCATAGCACCCATGCTTCCTCTATAAGCAGTAGGCGTGCTCATTTCGCTTTCGTTGGACACCTCATGCATTAAAGTCGGCATGGTCGGTAGCTTTGCTTTTAATTAAGATCCATGCCGATAGTGAGCTGGGATGGGGCGTTGGACTGGGGACCGTACATGCCTTTTTAACGCCATTAACTGGCACCCATGTGGGTCATTCATGTACTAGCATCAAGAAACTTTGATGTCACCATGTTTTTTATCCTACCTATACATGAAAGGTGAGCGCTAGGGTGTGCTTGATTTTGGCAACTCTATCAAGAGTAGAAAGAATGGATGTGAAATGGTCAATAAAAAATAAATATATAACAATAAAATATGTATCTAAAATGACCCTGTCAAAGGTGTCGGTAGAAGAGCAGAGTCATCGGTGATCTCTACCTTTTCAACAATTTATGTCTGACCATTGCCTTACCTTACCTTGTTTTACTTCCCGTCTTGGTCTTGATACCATCTATTGAAATAGCTTTAGTTAGCTTATCTTCAAATGACCTTGAACCGCGTATGTGATTGTTTTTATAATGGATGGACACATGATTGATGCGGCTTCCTAAAAGCTTACACGAATTAAGGGGTTCACGGGTATGAAACGGACCTTCAGTTATTTTCTTGTGGAGGTCCCAAGATTTGTGATTGAGCGTGTTGCCTAGCTTGTCATAGAGAGGCATGAAGAGGCAGTAATTAGTTCCCATTTCGGTGTGGTGTAAGCTGTGGTACCTGCGCATGAGCCCAAAGAAGAAAATAGATTAGCACAAAAGTTGAAATCCTTGTGGTCCAAAAAATTATCAGCTTTGCCCAAAGATAACAAGTGTTGTTACAAAAAACAACAAGCTTCGTTGTGGTGTCAGTTTTCTTTACTTTATATCGAATAAAATCTATTATTTCTTAAATTTGAATTTTTATATAAAAAATTATTATCTTTAGCAGCACCAAAACCCACCAGAGCTCCCAAATTCATTTAGGGTGTGTTTTGAAAGTATAATTAGATGGAAAATATATTTGAAATACGAGAGGGATATGATGTTGTGGGGAGGATAATTTTTTTAATGAAAAATGAAGGATAAAGACTGAAAATATAGGTGTTACTTTAGAAAGTAAGAAAGGTTATCAAGGTAGCTACAATGCGTTAGGAAACCATTAATATACCCCGTAGCAAATACAGCATGCATCCAAACGCACCCTTCTTCTTTTGACCATCCAAACTTTGGCAAATATGTAATATTGGATAGCAGATGACAAAGAAACCGGCCTCAAATAAATATGCACTTTTAACCGCAGCAAACACATCTAAAGGGGGGGAAAAGGAAAAGAAAAGAGCAAAGATCTGCAGATAACTCACGTTGCAGTGTAGAAAAGGTATCTAAGGAACGGAAAAGACTCGAAAAGCTGATGCGGAATGACTTCTACGTTGCTATGACCCATGCATCTCAAAAAATCAAACATGAGTACATAGCCGTAGAACAGGCCTGTCGATCCATATCCCATCATGGTTGGCCCTACCATGGGGATACTCATAATCAAGCCCAAGACGATATGCTCCAAAAGGGTCTCATGACCAGCTGCAAAATGGGGGAGAAATCAATATGGGATTTACTCGGTCGGCACTTAAATGTCTCAATTTAATGGGAGCAAGAAAAACGAAAGGAGTTGTTCAAAAGGTGGAGGGGATTTTATTGTTTTGCGATTGTACCTGTATAGGATTGAGTCACCACAGATGAATGGTGCACCGAATGGTAATTCGTAAATAGGTACTCTCCGTGGAAAGCCCTATGTATGCAATAGTACAATGGCTCTGACACTCCCATGTGAAGTATCAATGCATGTATGCATCCCCTCCAATTCCAGTGAGGAAGGATTCCAACAAGTGGGAAGGTATAACATGCCCAAGCCGCCATGAAAGCATGCAAGATTATGAAATTATCCCTGCCCAAAAAAAACCAAAAACCAAAAAAGATCAGTCAAATGTGGCTTTTTGATTGAATGAAGAAATGCAGGAGATGTGACCATATGTAAGCACTTACCAATGCCATTCCCTGTCGATTTGCTTGAAATCCACACCTTGTTTAGTGATAATGCGATTTCGGGTGAGGAATAATAGGTTACTGAATGAAAACCATAGCTGATGGATGAAGCCCCGGAGCCCACAGATGATGAGAATGTGTAGACTTAAGCTCTCTTTGTGGCCGTCTTCACACATCCATGAATAGAGAGCCTTTACAAGAAGAGGTCCATATAGAATGTACTGCACATACAACAGAAGAAAAAATACACTGAAGTTTCAAAAAGGAAACGACCATGGTCCATATGCACAGCCAAGTAGATCAAAGGCGACTTCAGAAGCAACAGAACAGAACATGCAGTGGGGGCTAAAAGTAGGTTGCTGAAAAATATAAAATTTGAAGGGGCCAGAGTCTTGCCTTGAGGCTTCCCAACCTCTCCCATGGCCAGGATGATAGGGCACCGGACATATCTTCTGCACCTGGGAAGGAAGAAATGAGCACCTAAAAAAGAAAGCTCATCACGAAACGCTAGCAACCTATAGAAAATAACTGGAAGGAAATGTAGAAGAGACAAACCTACAAGGGAGGAAGAGCTCCCTTTCTTGGGACTTTTGTTTCTCTGTGAGGCTACCAACACTGCTTCGTCTCATGCCCACCTCTTCAAACCACTATTTAAAAGCAATAGGCCAACGGGCTCCACCTCTCAAATCAGTTAACGCTTTTCAATATTCAACACTGGTGGAATTTTGCTTTATCTCTGCGTCTGTCTGGCACTTTCAAGTCCCAAATAATATATCCCAGACTAATTGCTGTTGACTTTCTATCTTGAGATACAGGATTTTATGATTAAACTCTAGCCTCAACCCGCAATAGTTACAAATCCACAATTGGGATTCTAGTGAGGAACTACGTTGAAGGGGACGATCCTTGTTCGACTAGAAATGAATTGGGTTTTACCAATTCAAATAACTTTTTTTTGAATGGCTTGGTGGAGGCTCAACAACCTCGTCAAGAAGCTTTAACCACTCTACCTAACATCTCTCTCTCTCTCTCTCTCTCTCTCTCTCTCTCTCTCTCTCTCTCTCTCTCTCTCTCTCTCCCCATCTAGCCTTAGAATCTGATCATACCTGGAAGCAAGCCAATGCTTCAAGGAATGTTGAACGGTCTTAACCTTCCATTTGAGTCCATATACTTTTAGATGACCCACCAATTGACCAGAAAAATATATCAATTTGTACTTTAAATGGAGCCATCTCACCTAGACATGCGATAGCTGTCACCCTTTCGTTCCTTCACAATCTTTGGGCTGTCGTCAGAATCCCGAAACATGAACAGCAGGGAGTAATTGACGGAAATTTTAGACATGCGATTGCTGTCACTCTTTCGTTCCTTCACAATCTTTGGGCTGTCGTCAGACTCCCCAAACATGAACAGCAGGGATTAATTAAAGGAAACTTCATGTATTGCTCTTGCCGACTCTGCTGGATCGATGATGCACGGGCACTCCAACTTGCTCTGGAACTGAATGAATGGCAAATAGGTAAATGGCACAGAAGTTTGGAAAAAGTGGTTCCCATCCTATATATAATAATAGCTCGATTTTTCCATTTGCCTTTTAGGTGGACGGCGGATTGCTGGACATTCATTAGACGGTTGCAGACGAGAATTACTCTAGGTCGGTTCATATAAGGAGTACGATTTAAAGACCGAAGGGTATACCTAACGACCCTTCTTAGAATTAATAATTATCCTTGAATCAAAGGGCAGTTTTGCTTTACTCTGTTAAATAGCACGTTCCATTTCCATATTCCCATGTCCATTTGTGGCTCTTTGTTGATTGGCTTATAAATTTAGGCTATTTGGCATGGCATTTTGGAATGTATGCAACCTTTGTGAGATGGTATAGGGGCTAGGTTTGAGCCCCTTATTCCATTTCCTGCCCCTCGTTTTCTATTTATGCATACCCTCGCAATTTTATATGCCTGTCGATGCCTCTCTGATGCTGACAAATGACTATGCAATAGTTAGCTTTGCCCAACCCTTTGGATAGTTTCATGTAAATAGGTCTATGAGATGCTCAGCTGTTAATACTACATATCCAATGCACATTTTAGCTAAGAGAAAGGAGTATTTGTTCAAATCAGATTAAAAATACCACGAACACTCCATGTGTATTAAATAGAAATTATTATAAAAAGTGGTGTCATGAAATGGACACTGCCAAAAGGTCATCTGATGATAATAAAACCTATCACATTCACACCCGGACAATGTCCCTTTCTCAAAAGCGCTTACAGATAACTTTAGAAGTCACATGGTAGACTTTAATCACCTCGTCCTGTCTATTGGCTCTAAAAATGAAAGGAGAGGGCCCAGAAGATGGCAGTCATTCATTGGAGTCTGGACTTTTGAAACACTGCAGCTTTGTTTCTCACTAGTAGGGGCGTAAACCGGGGATGGGGTTGACTCGGTTGGGATAAACTCGACTCTAGTAAATCGGGGATGGGGTTGACTCGGTTGGGATAAACTCGACCCTAACACTAATTGCAAAACCTTAACTCAACTTTAGCCCTTTAATCCTAACTCTATTTATAAAATCTCAATCCAACTTTGATCATAACTCTATTTGTAAAATTTCAACCTAACTTTAAATCAACCCTAAGAAAATTGGGTTGATTTTGGGTTGACAATTGAGATTAAAAAATATTAAATAATACATGTTCATTTTAAAAAGTGAAGTACATGAGTCAAAATGTATAATAGAATAAAAATAATATTAT
The DNA here is from genome assembly GCA_036873735.1 of Pouteria campechiana. NCBI lineage: Eukaryota > Viridiplantae > Streptophyta > Magnoliopsida > Ericales > Sapotaceae > Pouteria > Pouteria campechiana. The sequence goes on from JAYJMB010020645.1 coordinate 39,905, forward strand.
AAATGAACCTGTAAACATAAAAAGTAATCTAAATGAAATTAGAAAAATCTACAAATGTCATTAACATAATTTTTTTCTTTATCCTATTCTTAAATTCTTTCTTTTAAAATGACAAAATATATCCCTACATTTTTAATCCTTTTTTCCTTCTTACTAAGTCATTTTGCTCTTCTTTCTTCTTTTCAAATGATATAGTATAGTTAGGATTAAATGCAATTAATTTCCTCTTCAGATTAAATTCTTCTCATTTATTGATGTGATATATAATTATTTTGATACAAATATTATATATCTTTTTTATTAAAAACTTGTATATTTTATCTCCATTCACTTTATGATTAATGTCAAATTGTTATTAGGCATTAATTTGGTTAGGAGTAAAATGTAATTTTACTCTAAATTTTTTTCTTTAATTCATTGCATATCTATCCTAGCTCTTAATAATCTTATTTTTCTTTATATTTTCACACTAAAAAATCATTATTTATTTTTTATTCCATCTATGACTAATATCATCTTAAAAAATGATAAATCATTATTTTTCATCCTTTTAAAATATATATTTTTTAAAACTTCCACAGCTAGCCATAGCCATAGCCTTGGCGGCAACGTGGAGAGCCTTAAAACTTCCACATGCTCGTTGCCATCTACTGGTGGCTGTGCGGCAACAGTGCCAACCATGATCTCAGAAGAGGTGGCGACAGGCGAAATTAATAGCTAGCCATAGCCATAGTCACGGTGACAACGTGGAGAGCCTTAAAACTTCCACATGCTCGTTGCCATCTACGAGTGGTTGTGCGACAGTACCGTTGGGTGGGTTTCACCGGAGAAGGAAAATGGGGGCAAGTGAGGGGCCTGCTCGCAGAGTCGCATTTGCAGTTGGGTGGGTTTCATTAGAGAAGGAGAAGGGGGTATGTGTGGGTGAATTTCGCCGTAGAAGGAGAAGGGGGCTTGCAGATTTACAGCTGCAGCTGGGTCAGGGTGGGTGGGGTTTGTCGGAGAAGAAGAAGAAGGTGGTTGTGCACCTGTGTGGCAACTGCAGTCAGTCGACAGTGACGACTTCAGCTTCGGCAGAACAACAAGAGGAGGGGGTGCAGGGGCAGGGTAGTTGCTCTCTGCTTCAGTGCTTCCACGGTTAGGGCAGGGAGGGCACATTACATTTTTTATTCATATAATTACCAAATCAGGTCGAGTTAATTTGGGTTGCCCGACCCTATTTGCCAAATCGAGTCGGGCCAAACCCAATGTCATTAATCGATTTCCTAAATTCCTAACCCATTTTTTGGTTGGGCAAGTCGAGGTTGGGTTCAACCCAAATTGATTTACACCCCTACCCACCGTCAGACGAGAAGTTATTTACGCCGGCATCAGGATACATGCATCCACCTATCTTAGCCATTTTCAATTGCAAATGTTGCATGTCAGGACGCTTACTTGAGATTGTCATGTCTTTTACTACGTAAAATATTCAGAAGTTATTTATGCCTGCATTAGGACACATGCGTCCACCTATCTTAGCCATTTTCAATTGCAAATGTTGCATGTCAACACGCTTACTTGAGATTGTCTTGTCCTTTACTATGTAAAATATTCTTTTTTCTAAGATCTCTAGTCACTACTTCCACCCAAGAATAGCATAATGAAATTTCATTCTCAAACTTGAAGGTGAATTTCTTAAGATTTTCCCACTTAAGATGACACATAATCACATAAGTAATCACAATAATTTCACAAATAAAAAAATATTTTGAAGTAACAATTGTAGCACCCCGCCGGCCCACACCACCCCTGGCCGATGGTTGCTACGTATTGATACATAAATGTGCTGGCCGATGTACAATTTTGTAATAAAAATTTCGGCAGCACCTCCCCCAAGATCGAGTA
>JAYJMB010020656.1:0-41776 GCA_036873735.1 Pouteria campechiana
TAGACCGGCCAATCCACCGGTTCACGGTTTGACTGCGGTCCGGTTTTGATAACAGTCATTTGGACTTGGGACTCCAGGCAGAGCTAGGCCCGTGAAGAAGCGTTTTATAGCATGGGTTTGTCTTTCTGTCTGGCAATTGTTGGAGTTGACAACCCACCTAAAATTCTTCCCATGCGATGAGCACTGCTTGTCTAGAATAAGATGCACCATTCACGCTTCTAAGGAAAAAGTCAGGTGCCCACACTCACCCACGCAAAAAAAAAAAAAAAAAAAAAGAATAAAAAAGAGAAGAATAAGAAAAAAGAAAAGAAAATATGTTTGATTGAAGATTAAATAAGATAAAATATACGGAGATTGGATATATATATATAATTTTTTTAAAGGTAGAAAATAATATATAAAAAATTTAATAATTATTGGATTGGATGAAATGGGAGAAAATAGGGCAGCCATACTGATGGCCTAAAAGAGGTGTGACCCAACCTTTGGTGTTTCGAACTAAATTGTATTTAGTATTTAGAAAAGAAAAAGAACAACCAACAATAATATCAATCATCATCAATTGTATTAACCCCATTCAACTGTCCAAAATGCAGTCAATGGTGTGCATCAAAGCACTCCATGAATCAATAAAAAAAGTGTTAGTATACGATAACTTGAATTTTGTTTTGGTCAGTTTGAAGATTTTGCGGTGCGACAAGCATGAATTTTTTATGGAGATCTGTAGTGGTAGTACTGGAGCGGAGCCCTTGGAATATTGATCGTGGACAGTAAAGCCGGCGGCACTGGATGATTTTGCGGGGTGGCAGTAGTCAGTGAGTTGGCGTCAACGGTGCCAAATCCAATGTCGGGGGCACTAGCGGCAAGATCCGTATGGACGGATTTTCGATAGTTTTGCGTATAGATGAATTTTAAAAATTTTATGTAAAATTATTTGAGAAAAATCCATATGCACATGAGATTCCTAATGAACCAGGATTTTCTATAAATATATGTTATTCCTATAGAAAGAAAAGGCTTAGCATTTTTAAAAATTTCTCTTTTGTTGTAGTCTCTTTTTTTTCTTTTTCTTGATTATACTCAATCTTTGATATAGTAAAACTTTCCTTCTCTGCCTGTGATTTTTTTCCCATTCAAAAGGATTTTTACATAAATTTATTTGTTGTATTATGGTTTGTTGTCTACTATTTTCTCACGAATAAATCTATTTGTTGTATTGTGGTGTGTTGTCTACTATTTCTCACAAAAAGAAGCACACATTTTCCAAGACATCACAGTCAACATGTGATCCGCGTGCATAGGTCAGTGCACTGTCTTCAAACGTGATCTCGCATGAAAAATGAGTTCTTCCTACCCAGTCACAATCGCAGCTCATGAGTCCTTTTTAACTTCTCCCGTCCATTCTTAAATGATCAAAACACTCGCCATTCATGCCAGCATTGTTGAGATCTTGGCGAATGCTTAGCACTGTTTATTTAGCTAAACTGCTTAAAATCATTTGCAGATATATAATATTACTTGTGAGATACAAAATTCATTTAGATTAGCTCATACAAAGATTGAAAGAATTATTCATGGATGCAGGAGGACTCCGAAAATATCAATGTTTGGCTAGATACTAGTAATCCTTGTAAGTAAAGAGAGTTGTTATTGTTGTTTTTTTTTTTTTTGTTGTTTTTTTTTTCTCAATGAGTGCCTATCCATTCTAAAATTAAAAAAACAAAGACTGGTATGGATACATCTCACTATCCCTTGACCTTGCATTCGATGAAGCCTTGTGCTGAGGATGATTCCGAGAGAAATAAATTAACAGGAAGAAAATCCTAATCAATATTTATTTTAGGCTGAGAACCTGACCCAACATATGGACCAAACCGAGATGACGTTTCAGTGCCTCAAGGGCATTGATGAAGAGCATTGGCATGTAAGTGACTTTGTGGGGTAACCTCAGGTCTCACGAGAGACATGATTCCCAAGATCTAATTCATTTACTATTCTTAGCACTATTTATTTAATTAAGGTTCATAAAATTATCTTAATTGGAGATTTAGGTGGATCACAAATGGTGAGAAAATCTTAATGGTTGTATATCCGCTCCCAAACAAGATGAATTTGGCCATTTTTAATTGAAATAATCTTCTAAATTTTAACTAAGCAATCAATGCTAAATGCTAAATATGATAACTAAGTAAGCGATGCTAAATGCTAAGTATGATAAATAGATGAGATGTTACAAAGACATGTTTATAGACATAAGTCATTTTTCCCATGAGTGTGGTGAAAATGTCTGTATGTGAGCATATCTTTTGAGATAGCTAAGAAGTTCTCATGGGATAGAAAGGGCGCTTTTAATTAGGGTAGATTTACATGATCTTAAGAGCGTTTACTATTGGTTATTTGCAATCACCTGCCAAATTCTTTTTTTTTTAACCTGCTGCAGTGACCAAAACAGACAAGAAGAATCTTGCATTTAATAAACCCCGCGAGGAATTCATGAATTTGGATCTCCCTCCTCCTCCCTTCAAATTCTAACCTCCCATATTTCATTCTCAGCAATGGCTTCCACCCATCTCGTCTGCCAAAATTTCCTCTTCTCTACTTTTGGGAATAACGGAAATACGTCTGGCGGTAGTCTTTATTGCAAAAAATCTAGTCTTTGTATACCTTTAAGACATGGGTCGTCTTCTTTTGGCAAGAGCACACAAAAGCTAAGATACCCGCATGTCAGAGCTACTGCTTCTGATTCAAAAGGTGGCAGAAAGCAGGTGGAGGTAATGTCCTCATCTCAACTCAGCTATAAGTTGGATACCCTTTGAAAGTTCTTGTCTTGTTTGTAATTTCTAGAAACTAGAAATTGCGGATCTTTAACAAAATTTTCGTTTGCAGATGTCAATTCTCCATTTCTTTATAAAAGTGTGATTTTTTTTTTCTTTTTGTTTTCCGTGTTTGGGTTTAGATAGTATATGACCCAGATGAAAGGATAAACAGATTGGCGGATGAAGTTGACAAGAACGCAGGCCTTCAAAGGCTCTCTCTTTTCTCTCCCTGTAAGGTAACCTTCTGTCTTTTCTCATTCATGAATTAGAATTTAGATCTCGCGTTTTTGAATTTTCTTTTTTGTTGGTTTTGCTTGTATGTTAACAACCTTAAATGTGTTCGATTGCCAGATTAATGTTTTCTTGAGAATAACTAGAAAGAGGGAGGACGGATTCCATGATTTGGCTTCTCTATTCCATGTAAGTTTTTGTATTTGTCTTCTTATTTGTACGTTGGATGGCGCAAGTTATATTTTTTAAATGAAGAAGACTGGATGGTATCAACTTGTAATAGAAATCATGCTTAAATGCTTTAACTAGCTTATTGATTCTGGTCAAATTTCCAGCAAAGTAGCATTTGATCAAGCCAAAGAATTCATCTGATTAAACTATGATAACAATAATTTTTGGTTTTTTGAGATGTTTTAAGAGAGGGAAAAAGAGGAAAATGAAACAAAACAAAAGAAACGCTTGTAAATAATCCTAAATACTTATAGGAAAAAGGTTAGAAATTGTACTTGTTAGTTCCTCAATTTTTTGAAATTTTAATTTATTCAACTGTTGAAACAGAAAGCATTGGTTAAGAGGGAAGAATTATCATGCAAGGTTTGAAATGGTTATATAGGCAGTTCCATCACGGCTTAAGTTGCTCACAGCCTCAGCTTAATAGGTTTTTTGGAAATGGATGCTGGCATATGAATTTTTTGTTACCATTGTTGTGTATCGCCAAGATGACCTAATATGATGGTGAAGCTTACGGCTGTTAATGCAGACTTCTATTTGATTGCCAAGTCTTAACTGCAGGATTCCTTTAATTGGTGAAGGATTTTGCACTATCTGATCCCTAGTGGGATCTGTTTGTTTTCTACAAGTTCTGTTGAATATGCATTGATAAAATGGGTGTTACGGAAATGTGAATATGATTACAGTGCTCCAGTTGTTCATGAATTAACTCAAAGATTTTGACTACTGATGGTACTGTTGTATTCTGTTGTAATATAGAGATTGAGAGATACAATGCAGAAATGTTTTGATGATTTGAAATATTTTGTAGAAAATGTGAATAGACAATAAATTTCTTGCTAGAATCTAGAATCTTCATACTGATAGATATAGGAAATGTTTTATATTTTATAATTTTTACTGTGTAATTAAGTCATGGTGTACTTGTGGATCACTATTAAGTATCCCATGTATCATGTCGTTAATGCAGGTAATAAGTCTTGGTGACACCATTAAGTTTTCCCTATCACCAACAAGAAAAAAGGATCAGCTGTCAACAAATGTGCCTGGTGTTCCACTTGATGACCGAAATTTGGTAAGTTATCACAGGAAGATGATTTTATTTGTTGTGATTTTAAATGATTAGTATTGCTTGATTGTCGGAGCTTCACAGTGCCATATTGGCTGTGAATACTTGGGGTCTGTTTGAAAGCTTGCAGTGTGCTCAAATGCTGAGTCTGTTTCTTCTTTCCTATTGAGGCAGAAGGGGAAATCAGAATCACATTGGTCAGGGCTTCTGATTTATTTTATTTTCTCCTCCAAACGAGTTGATAAAATTGGTGCAAACTCTTATGTATCCATCAGACTTGTTATGTAGGCTGAATTGCATCTAGTCTACGGCCAATTCTTTATTGGAAGTCAGAGCTGCAGTCTGCTTCTTTTTCTTTTTTTCTTTCTTCTTCTTTTTTTTTCCAACTTCTCTTTTCATCAGTAAGTTGTTTCTTCTTGAAATTAAATATTTTCAGCATATCCTTGCAGATCATTAAAGCCCTTAACCTATATCGGGAAAAGACTGGCTCCGATAATTATTTCTGGGTAAGAAATGGATAAAGATTTGACTCAGTTCTGTATATAGAATGCTAGTGTCACCTTTTAGTAATCCAAATTGCTTGCATGATGGGCCATGCAGTGGAGGATTATGCATACTTGCATAATACCTACCCATCTACCTATATGGGTGGAGAGAAATATATTGGTAGTATGAGGTGGATATTCTTCTCAGTGTATAATTTTTCTGTACACCATCCCCACTTAATAAGGCATTACTTGTCCAATCATTTGGCTGACCAAATTAGCTGCTGAATGAAGTGTTACTTGTCCCATCATTTGTCCTATCCTAAATAAAGTGTTACAGAAAGGTGGTTGACTCTAGTGTCATCACTGCATTAAACGAGAGCCATTTATTTTTATTGTGCACTCCAGCTACCTCATATGGGACCCTTCTTAGTTTATTATTCCATTATTTTTATAAAATAGCTATAATTTCTTGAATTCAGATTTGAACTTCTGTAAACAACTTGCAGATTCACCTTGATAAGAAAGTGCCCACTGGTGCTGGGCTTGGTGGTGGTAGCAGTAATGCTGCAACTGCATTATGGGCTGCAAACCAATTCAGTGGTGGTCTTGCCTCAGAAAAGGAGCTTCAAGAATGGTCAGGGGAAATTGGTTCTGATGTTCCCTTCTTTTTCTCTCATGGAGCAGCATACTGCACTGGTAGAGGTGAGGTAAGTTGGTGCAATTACAGGAAGTAGGCATAAAATAATAATGTTTGAGTTTTTATTTATTTTATTTTGGGTGGGCGTATTTGTTATTTTTCCCCTTCCAACACTTGTTGGCTGCACACTGCATTGATGCTCTGCTATCCTTAAGAGCTAGGGGTGACAATGTGTTAGAGCTGCCTGCAGATCAATTGCCCCAACCAATGTCGGAGTCAGCTGAGTTAGAATGTGTCTTGGTCAGTGATTTTGGTGGGCAAAGGTTGAATTACCCAACTCAACTCACCTGTTAAGCTTTTTGAAAGGCCAAGGCTATATGTTCTATCAAAGCCTATCCCTGCTTTGCTCAGCATAAACCACCATATGAATTCATGGCAATAAGATTTGGACACATATGCATGATGTATGTGCTGCTACTATTTGTATCCTCCAGTTGGGCTTCAGACCATATTCTTCATAATGTCAAAATTGATGATGACTGGTAGACCTGCATATGCAATACCATGATTCGCTGGTTACCAACAGCACTTTGGTGCTGTCGCCCCTTTGGTCCAAGAAGGATAATGATCAATCATAATTGGATCTGCTTCATTGAGTTGAAGTATAGCAATTTATCCAATATATTATATGCAATATAAACAAACTAGCCTTAGTGCCTGAATTATCAACAAAGTTTCTTGTTTGTTTTTTCTATTTTACTTGAGGAATTTTGGTTGAGACAGGCATTTGCCATATAAGATGAATGCTTGTATATGGTTTTATGTATTAGTGAGAGAAATCTTTAAGAATAGATGTCTAAATTATGTTTATACCATGAATATTGAAATGCCCATGTTATGTAATAATTTTGTAAAATATAAACTAGGAAATTGCCTGGTTTTGTTTTTATTTTGGTTTGTTTGATAGACTAGCTGATCAGAGAGCAACTCCAGAATCCACTTGGCATGAGAATTACATCAGTTGTGGACGCACTGTGCCAACATTGAGGGAAAAAGAATTTTCAGTGGCAAAATAATCATAAACCTGAATCTATAAAATTTGGTTTTGATGTTTGGGGAAGCTCACTCACTTGAATTTGGATTCATTGTACAGGTTGTTCAAGATTTACCACCTCCAATACCCTTAGACATACCAATGGTCCTGATAAAGCCCCAGCAGGCATGCCCAACTGGTGAAGTTTACAAGGCAATGCTTAATTCAAATAAATCTATAGTGCCATTTCTTTTCTTTTCTTTTGTAATTTCTAAGCATGAACCCATTTTCTAAGACTAGTTATAATTGTGCAGCGCCTTCGGCTGGATCAAACCAGTTCAGTTGATCCTTTAACCTTATTGGAGAAGATCACAAGAACTGGGATTTCACAAGATGTTTGTGTCAATGATTTGGGTATGCAATTCTGCTTTGAAAATACCAGTTCCTTTTCCCATTTCTTTGTTACAGTTTCTTTTGGTACATGCCAACTTTTTTTTGTCAATCTCATCTTTCCAGAGCCTCCTGTCTTTTCCCATTTCTTTGTTACAGTTTCTTTTGGTACATGCCAACTTTTTTTGTCAATCTCATCTTTCCAGAGCCTCCTGCATTTGAAGTCTTGGCATCTTTGAAAATGTTGAAAAAGCGCATCCTTGCAGCAGGTCGTGGACAGTATGATTCTGTTTTCATGTCTGGCAGGTGACAATCACTTTTCTTCCTTCCTTTTCCTGTATTTGGATGGGTCTTCCTTCTGTGCTTGGATGGGGGTTATGGATGGGGATTGAGCATCCAGCATGATATCTCGATTCATGTAGTATGCTTTTTGGCATCAGTTTGCAGTTATAACCTTGTGAGTTTGATAAACAAGAAGCTTGCAACCCCGAAAAAAATTGCATGCCTAACTTAGACATTCCAATGATGTAGGAGCAAAGGATCTAACTCTAGAAAGGCTTGGTACTCCTGATTAACTGGGCATTCGAATGATATGTCTGGTTCAAGAATGCTAGATATGCTGCCATTTTTCTAATATAACCTTAACACCAATGGAAAATCCTCATTTTGGATAATGTGGTTCAGATTTAATTGTTTTTAGTGAAGTGCCGTATCACATATATTTTGTTGATACCTTATGATGCACTGATCCATTATATGCACAAAGACATGAATATTATGACAAAGACATGAATATTATGATATATAACCTGGACTACATTGCTAATGGTATGGAAAAAAAATAGCAAATTGTTATCTCTTACTTATCTGTTGCCAGTAGGGGTGGAAATCTGGTTGGGTTGAACCTAATTGTAAGATACGGGTTAGGGTTCAGCTTTTTAAAAGTTAAGTTTATGAAATTTAGGTTGAGCCCAACCTGAATTCAAAATCAAGCCAGTCCCGGGTTGCAACGAACCCAAACCCGAAACCGAACCTGAGTTAGCCTGATTTGCATATACTTTCAAATAAAAGATTCAAAAATGTCCGAACACTCCATTCACCCAATGTGCATATCCTTTCAAATAAAAAAATTTCAAAAAAGCCAAACACCCCATTCATTGTATTTACATATCCTTTCAAATAAAAATTCAAAAATATCCAAACAACCCATTCCAATAGCCCTTTCCTTCAGCAATTGGTGTGCACTCGCTTGGCCACCATCGCCTCTCTTCTTCCACGTCAACAAGAATGTCGATTGTAGCTCTCCTTTCAAGCTGTTTATGTTTGAATTGATGAAATTATGTTTAAGCTGTTTTGTTGTTCTAGCAATTTCTTTTATTACTTATTTTCAATTAGTTGCCTGTTTAACTTATTAAATTTTAATGTTATCATGTTTTTTTAAAGTGAATTGTTAAATATAAAAAATTTAAAGTGAAAATTTACAAGTAACTTGTTTCAACCCAAACCGATTTCCACCCATAGTTGCCAGTTTCCTATATCTATTCTGAATCATTGGCTATCTGGCTATCTGGCTATCTTTTTAGTTGACCATCCTTTTTTGAAGGCACTCCTTGGAAAGCGCCACCACAGCTCAGTTGTCTTGATTTTCTGAGGACAGCCTATTCATAGTAGCCTGCCCAGTTAAGGGCTTTGATAATTTGTTTGTCGCCAGTTCCAATAGATCAGTTTGCAGGCTCCACTTCATGCCATGAATTCCTCATATTTTAATTGATATTTATAATCACCTTTATGACTGTGCTAATGTTGAGACTTACACTACATCATGCAGCGGGAGCACCATTGTTGGAATTGGTTCTCCAGAACCCCCGCAATTTGTCTATGATGAAGATGAGTACCGGGATACCTTTGTATCTGGTAAGATGTCTCAACTTATCTGCAATGTTTACTTGCACTAGCCAAAAAATCTTTGCATATAACTTTGTTTCTGAATTCCACTGTTTTGCAAAATGAAACTTCTCCAAAGATGGAGAAAACTAATAAATTCCAAGTTTGAAGCATCAAATCACATAACAAACATAATGAGTGTACATGCACATTATTGAGCACTAATGTATTTACATTACATGCAGAGGCACGTTTCCTAACCCGTGAAGAGAACCAGTGGTACACCGAAATGAGTTCTACCGTGAGTTCATTTGAGTCACGTGACAATCTTTCATCCACTGTGCAGTAATCGCTCTATGACAGTTGCTGGGAGTTCTGATAAATCCATGTCACTTCTCCATTTTCATGTATTTATTTAATTTTGCATCCCTCCCTGTCATGTTGGGGCGTTTTGAGTGGTTGCAAAAAGATGTATGGCAGTTGGGAAATTTTCATTGCAAATAAATAGGCCAATATGATCTTCATCAAGAATTTGTTTGAGAGTAGTTCAAAAAGGGACCAGTGATTTCCATAAGAAACAAGGCTTGATTAAGCTTGTTCTGAAAGAGAGCCCATTATGTCAGTAGCTTCTAACACCCTCACCATATGTCCAAATTGTCTTCTAATTGCTGAAAATGGAACCTGACTTGGCCATTGGGATTGTCTGTGGTTTCATGAGCTCTGCAGTCAACAAGGTGCTGCAAAATGCTTCCATGGTTGCTAGTGAGTGCATTCTGCCGAGAAGCCATCCCTCTTAACATTTCGAAAAGATGCAATCTATCTTTTCCACCAAGTCAAATATGGATTTTATCCAGTAAACATGACTCTGATCCAAGTCAGTTTATGACCACCTCAAGGGATCCATAATCCATCTGGAAAATAATCTGGATGGGTTGTAACATCATGGCCTAACTGGGTGAGATTATTGTCTTGGGGTGCTGCTAGTTACAAGATTCAAATATTACTTTCATTGCCGATCGCAGATTTTGAACGTTTTGAGTTCCAAAGGAGAAGAGGAGAGAGAAACATACGGAGAGATGATCTGACTGTCCGTAATGATCTGGCCAAAACAGCAAATAAGATGTTCAAACCTGCTCCTTTTCCATTTCATTCACCAAATTTCACAGAGCAACACAACTTTCAAGTGGGCATTTTAGGGTATTGTTCAGAGGAATTGGTTGCGTGGTGAAAATCAAATCTTCAATTGCTGTGATTTTTTTTTTAATTAAATTCGTTGGTTGAAATATTAAAAAATCATCACTATTTCCTATTAGCATCCCCTACTTCATTTCATCATTCCCTCCTTTTCCCTTGACCTTTTCAGATTCTAATTTTTCCATCCCTTCACCCTTGAGAGGAACACATCATGCCTAGATAAGTGTCATCTCCACCGTCTATGCAAACCTGTACAGAGTCTGGCCGCACAAACAGTGGATCGAGACATGCATATGACAAAACACACAATTCACAAGGAATACGACATACACAACTTGTTACATTTCCTTCACCAGGGGTTGTCCTTTTCTGTCAATAACATCTTAACCTCTAAATAGAACTCCCACTGGGCGGAGAGCAGGGAGAGGACAAAAGAAAAGAAAAAGATTCTTCATCTGTAATTTTGGCATCTTTGGTTGTCACACAAGCGTGGGTTCATCGCATTCTAGCAGTAAGTTTAAAGAGCAGCAGTATTTATAACTAGTTGATTGACACATCAATCAACACTTGGTTACAATTAAATAGAATGAAAGCGGCTTAAGGTAGCACAAAATGATGCTTAGCCTTTTACATGAGCTTTCACCAACTCCATTCCCACAACTGATCACCCCCTTTCCCCCTAGACTGGAATTGGCCATTGCAGAGGCTCCGACAGCACGCAAACGGGGCCCATCCTAGCACCAACCCCAGCCTAGATACATGAGTTCCCTAAGAAGCAATGACAATGATTACCACTGAGAAGAGGCACACAAGGATTTGCCATCTCAAGCAGTACGAACATAGAATGTTGAGTCTGGCAACAGAAGAATGCAAATGAACCATATAAAAAAATGAATGGATCAAAGAATACGTAAAACTTCCTTTCTTCAGTGAGCTCTTTCCCCAGGCCCTCTCATCAATATATATGCAACATGTTTGGATGATGTACCAATGAGGCAAACTTCCAAAATAAAGTGAATCATCAGCTCTGCATTTGATCCTCACTAAAATTCTGAAATGGATCTTCATGTTGTTGTGGAGAAAATGCAAAATCAGGTACCTCTTCAATGTCCTCCGGAGGCTAATGGGAAAACAAACAAAAATGAGGAATAGGAATGATTGAGGAATAATTTGTTGAATGGTAACCCTAGAATCCTAGATAATGAATTTCACCTTACATTCCTGGTACATGGAATAAGAGGGAAAAAAAGGAAGAAACATAAGAGCAGAGCATAGGTCAAAGAAATCAAAACAGACATTACCTGCCATAGTTGCAAAAGATGCCATAGCAAGAAATCCAAGATCATCACCAAGCAAAAAAGCTTTCCTGCCCAAGCACCACATTTCCAGTACCTATAAAAGGCAAGTTTGACATGAAATCATCAAAATGTTACACAATGTTTTGATTATGAGAATTCAAGTTAGCAAGGAACAGGACTTTATGCCTAGATAAAAATCTAGACTTTTCTCTCACAAGATGATTATGTATGAAATTATGAATATGGATTGGGAATACTAGCAAAATCCCACAATTAAAAGAGTTAATAGACTATGATCCAACTACAGTAAAAGTAAGCCAAGTATGTTTGAAGACTAGGATCTTTTATGCCATTGTCGCTCATGTGGGAGATCATCAGTTCAAAAATTTCGGGCAGGAGCAGATTAAGCACAAGCAGGGCAACTATGTGCAGGACAGAATCATTAATCTATCACTGACATCCTTGCTGGACACAGTCAGATAAACAACCTCGACAGACTAATTAAAGGCTAAATGCATGCACCAATGGACTATACCATTACTCCAGTCCACATCACCTTCAAATTTCAATAAAGAATGCTGCAATGAGTTCAACTAAATTTACTTTATTATGGAAGCTTGGAAATTAAATTGGACCTTGCAACCAAAAATATGGAAAGCTCAATTATAATGCATCCTAAAAGTTAACAGAAGAAGCAACATGGAAAGAAATAATTTACAAAAGGCTACCGTGAAAGGCGCTCTAGAAGACTGTCATTGGAGCATCTCAACGTACAATCGTACACAATCTCGGTTCTTCTGGCAACATCATGCCAGCTATATAGGTTTCTCATCTGAAAGAAAATTGAAGAAATATATAAGGAAAACCAAAAATTGAAGAAATGTATAAGGAAGACCAACTTCAGATTGTTAGGACAAAAGCAAACCAATTGCATACCAAGAAACAGCGACTGTTAATATCTACCTCATACCCATGCATTTCCAAAAGGATTCAAATGTATAATAGCTGGCTCTAACCGCATGATACATGTGCACACATAATTAGAACTGTTATAATTAGGCCCCATGGTACATGGCGTATAGCATCTTATCAGACTGGAGCTTGTTAAATAGAATCAATGACTATTTTCAGTTCCAACTATCAATTTTCATACAAATCAGGAAGGTAGGTCATACTTTCTGCATGATTTTGACGATGAAACATCAGTAATTAACCCAAATAAAGATGCACATGTCATATGTAAAGTAGAACTCGCATGCACAGAGCTTGCATATCCAAGTAACATGTGCCCACTTCCACACAGGCATGTGAAGTCACAAGAGAACCCAACAGGAATGATGTAAAATTGTCCAAGTATAAAATTGCAATTCAAATGTGAAATATCAACCACCATTACCATTTTATGAACTCACACGAAGATGCATGGCATTTGGGTCAATCGTTGGGAGTATTTGTATTGCTTTCTTGATTGCTTGCACCATATCACTTGGCACAGGCTCAGCAAGCACAATCATGTCATCTGGTAGAACCTGAGGAATCCAGGAAAGGAGAGAGTACAACAAATTGATAAGACATAGGCACCAGTGCATTGTTAAAACAATGGGGAGATCATTTTTCTATAAAAATAGCTCAATCAAATTCCTCACTAACAAAGTATATAAAATACCAATAAAAATAATAAAAAATGCAGTAGAGAAACCATCTCAAAACACATGCCTCTGGTACACCTCCAACTCGTGTACTGACAGTCAGCAATCCACAACTAGCAGCCTCCAATATGGCTATACAAAATGCTTCTGTAAGAGAACTTCAAAAACAGAAAACTGATTTAAGCCCAAAAGAACAGAAGTCATTTTGATAGAAGTAAAGCAGCTCATATTCTATGAATGAACATATGAATTCAAACCTAGCACTTAACCTGCACGCATGTACAAGCTGAACAACATATTTTCCTGTGTGAGACATGCCGCTGTTACATATTTTCCTCTGTAAGAAATGCCACAGTTGCATACACACTTGGAATGTGAATAAAAATAATTTCCCCCCACAATAAACAAAAACCCATTAATACAAAAAAAAAAAATTAAAATTTATGCTTGAGATTCGAGTATTTTCACCATCAACTAAACCTTCTTATCAAGCACAGTAATTAAGTTCAAGTACGGTTATTGGCTTGTTCATGCTGGCACATAATATTGAAGTAAACATATTGGTGTGAGCATCTCATTAACCTTCCAGCCAACTAAAAGCACATGGTATTGGAGCCTACTTTATCAACTGAAAGGTGCACACAATGGACATGTCTCATGCCGTGCAGTAAACCTGTTGAGAACCCTCCAAGATGTATAAATTGCACTAGGTTTTGTATTGGGCAAAATCAAGCAGATATGCTAATGTCATCAAGGTGAGCTAATCCCACAAGGCCAGTCCCATGCCCAGTTAAAGAGGAAGGCTAATGGCCAGTACTAGCTAAACTTTAAACCATGGAAAGTAAAAATTTTTCTAATTCATTATCCTATGGATGCTGAAGTTCTCTGATCAGTAAGATTTGTGTTACTTGGCCCATTTATATTGAGCAATCTAGGTGAACAGTCATGATCAACACAGAAGGGGCAGAATGAAGTGTGCATCACATTTCTTTTCTTGACTAGTTATGAAAGCTCCAACAGATGGAAGCCTGACATAGAATCATTTAATGAGACAAAGTTGCCACGGAATACCTGTT
The DNA here is from genome assembly GCA_036873735.1 of Pouteria campechiana. Taxonomy (NCBI): domain Eukaryota; kingdom Viridiplantae; phylum Streptophyta; class Magnoliopsida; order Ericales; family Sapotaceae; genus Pouteria; species Pouteria campechiana. The sequence continues at coordinate 13,997 of JAYJMB010020656.1, forward strand.
CAAAAATATATGGCCAGAAATTAAGACAGACCGAACTTGGGCATGTGGAACAGCCCCCAACATTTCAACCCTATCTTGAAGGGAATGTTTTTCCCTCATCTCTTCCAGTCGCACTCGCTTTGGACCATCACCTCCAATGATGAAACGGACCTTAACGGAGTTTAACAGAAGTAAGATACCATTGAACTCAGAAAATTGGATCTTACTCTCTTTTGAGTCTAGTTGCATTAACATGCATGCCACATGTAAAGCACAAAAAATAACACCATGAGCATCCATTTGGGTAGTGGGAAAGGAAAAGAAATTAAAATAAGTAATTCCTTTTCATTAGGAACATTTCATTGCGTTTGGAGTCTGGATAGTAAAGGATGCAATTGATTTCAAAGGCAACACAACCAAACAACACGATCTAATTTCTCTTACCCAAGATCAGAGAAGACCTTTGAGATAGCTCTATCAGATTTCCAATTGCATCCAAATAAGTCCCCCAAAGTGGAATCCTTGCAAAGTTATAAATCCAACTTTCACATCATCATCAATGGATAATCATCATAGTTTTCTACTTTTATTTTCCATTTCCACTATCCAACTAGACCCTGATGACATGACTGACTTTTTGTCATAGCATTCCAGCATCCGGTGTAGCACCATTCCAACAGATTACAAAAACTCAATTGGGGAATCAAAGACAAAACACTCACATCAGGGAACAGATGGCACACTTCAGGAATAACTTCAACAAGAAGATCTGCACCTTTACGATAAACCAATCTGCTAATCACAACTATCACAATTTGATTGTAATCAAGTCGCTTTGGAGAAGGCTTAAACATAGCAGTGTCCACAGCATTTGGTATCACAAAAACCTTTTCTGGAGGTACCTGTGACCGCAGAACCGTGTTCTCCTTGCTTGTATGAGAAACACATATTGCTTGACTCACATCAGCCAGAGTAAATTGCAGCACCTTATTCATGTGAATGCTCCCAACATCAGCAAAACCATAGAGTGAATGATCAGTGAACACAACTTTGTATCCCATTGTCCGTGCATGCATTAAAGCTTCATGACAAAGTGTGGAGAAAGCTTGGTGTCCATGCACCAACGTTATTCCTTCCCGAATTAGAATAGTCCGGACAATTGGAAGCGTTCCATAAAAGGTTGGCAATGTGTTCTGCATGAGGAATGGCCTCCAAGGTACATAATAAACTTTTAGACCTCTAGTCATGTACCGAACTCCAGAACGTTTCCCATAGGCATGTGTCATAACCACCACCTGTGCTACCATAAAATAAAAAAGGGCAAGAAATACAGTCCATACATAAAATTTCATTAATAAATAAGCATGCGTAGAGGACATCCACATGTGCATCTCATGGGCCCCCATCTAGATGAACAATATTTAATGCAGTGGAATCCAATCATCAGGCAGACACTGCATACAGTTTGCAACATTCTAGCTATCTATTGTTTTGACACATAAACCTCATGAGATAAATCAATCAGCCTGATTTGCTTGCACAGATCATCTAGAACCTAGATATGTGGCATACCAAATGCCCAAATGTAAAAGTGGACTTGGGATTCTGAAAACTTGCATTTTTTTCTGATGAATTAAGATTTTACTTAGAAAAAAAAAACAAAAAAAGAATAACATCAACTGCCCAAAACAACACAACGGCTAACATTTTGTGCTTTTGAGAACCTCCCACTGTCTCTTCAGGAAAATTAATAAAGACAAGTTCAGATTGTTGTGAATTGTTGTAACTTGTGCATATCTGGCAGGCATCCTTTTCATATAGGGTTCTATTTGATGTACAATTGGTGTAGCATTGAAATAAATTATTTCCAAGCAATATGACTTAAATTACTCTAGAATTTCAATTTTTCTTTCAATTTTGAAATGGAAAAAAAATGCACCACCTTTGAGCTAATTAACATCTCTATTTGGAAAAATAAAAGAACAATATGATTCCCACTTTCTGATCACTGCATGGTGAGGTGTATGTTCAAACAGCAGAAGCAATTGAATGAGCACGTATGATGAAATAAAACAGAAAAAAGGAGGTAAGATACATCATATGTCGAATCAGGTAAGGAAAAGCAAAACATTCTAACCTTGTGGCCAAGCTCAAGTAAGCATTGTGATAGATAATAAATATGATTCTCCACACCACCGAAGTTGGGATAAAAAAAATCAGACACCATCAAAATTCTTTGCTTTTTGTGCTCCTCCATTGTGCACAAGGAACTAAGCTGCTGCAATAAGCATAATTTTTCTTGTAAGTACATCTGAAACATTCAGGTCAAATGCTATGCTGATATGCATAACAGCTATTGCTGGAATTTGCCTGTTGATAATTTGGCAATAACATTGATGGTGGACAATGATTTGTTGATATGTGGCTATTTGACTATGACCACAAAAATGTCCTACAACATATAAAAAGGATGAATTTGATGCCATAAGTCTCTCTGGTGGGGCAACCATCAAATATAAGAAATATGAGAGAAAGGATGAATTCAATAGAAGAAATGGGTCGAGAAAGGATCTATGGTATTCTCCATACAAGTCTTAAATCCGACCTCGAAATTGTCTTCCTCCCCCTTGCGTACTTGCAGGGCCTTTATAATCCATTGCTAGCACGAAGATCACAGATTGGGAAGCTAACATCTCGGATCTACTCCATTCGTATTGTTGTAGACTCACAGATAATCACAGGTTGGCCAGGGAACAACTGTCATACACATGCAGACAACAACAACAACATAAAAAAAAGCTTAAAAAAAATACTAAAAGCCTCAAAGCACATTTTTTTAAGAACAACATAAAGACGAGAAAACCCATCTTTCCATTACAACCACCGATTAATTCTAAATTGCAGGTATTGAACTTTTACCCTGTTTTGAGAGCTTTCAATCCAAACTCGTGCCCTTTCGCAGACTAAAGTTTCTCAATCCATGGATGGAATTGCCTTCTCAGCCCACCATTTCCAAATCCAAATCATTGGGTAACAGTATTGCCAGGGACATTCAATCGAGGCGATTCACTGTTTTCCAAATCCATGAATGGAATGGCGAGAGACATCCAATCCCAGCATTTCCCCAGAACCACAAGCTGCGATTCAATTGAAAAAATAAATTGAACCCCCCGGGAGAAAAAAAATGGAAACCTCTTAACTGAATGCATCTTCTTTTGGCCGGAGAGACATGCCGAAGGTTGATGCAGAGATGGAATCACCAGAGGTTTATGAAGACGCCGGCTTGAAGGGAGATTCAAGTGCTGTCCTAACGAGCAACCGACCCGTCTCTCGTCTCGTATACAAGTGTGTGTTTAGCAACAGCAAGAAAAAAAGGGTACCTTTTCCTAACCGTTTTTACAGGTCTTGATATCTTAAGTTCTTAACTATTTAACAATACTCCTTTTTTTAAATTATAATTTATATTTTTAATTATTATTTCATATTTTTTTTATAAACAATTATCCATTTTTTTATCTATTTTATTTTTAATCATTATCTTTAAATATATTACATCACTTCCTCTTTTTTACTCTCACTTTTTCATATTTTTTCCTTCCATCTTTTTCCAGCTCTCAAACACAACTTAAATGTTTTAATCAATATTATTAGGAATGGATTAGTAATTGAATTGTCCAATAAGCTGGTTTGGTTCGAACCAATGTTATCATAATCGAATTGGTAATTGAACCGGCTAATGAGCTAGCTCGGTTCAAACCGGTTGGGCCATTCGATTGAATTGTTTAAACCATGACGTCATCATAATATAATTATGATATCATAATTTTTTATTAATTTTAAAAATATATAAATATTATAAATTTTTAAATAATATAATAATTATATTATGCATGAAGCCATGAATACCATTTTGAATATTCAATAATTAATATATAACTATAATCAAATAATATATTAAAGCAACAGTTAAAGAAGTAACAATATCAAATTTTAAAATTTACAATCATAAATCCATCATTTTATCTACAACATCCAAACTCTTTGGGGTTCGGCTTGTTTACAATGGATCTACAGAAAATCTAGAACTACTCAAAATGTAAGGGGTAAGTAGTAGCAGTATTAAAAAATTAATACTAAAAAAATAAAATTAAAAATAGTAGCAAGTTGTTGCTACAACTGCTGCTGCTGGAAAATAGCAAGCAGTAGCACACAATCTGATGCGGTGCACCGGGCTCAAGTGGCGTACCGCATCAGTTTTTTAAAGTTGGATCGGTTGGACGGCGGTTTTGCCGGGTTCACGCCTATAAGACAGGACTGGGCTCAACCGAACGGAGCCATGACCGGGTGGTAGTCGAACCGGTCCAGTTTAACAACATTGGTCTTAATAAGTCATTTTATATATTTGTCTACATGATCCATATTTACTTTATTTTATTAAAAATTATTTTACTTCAGATAATCTACGGTGGGAATTCATCACATGAAACTCTCCATTTGAGGTTTAAAATGATGGATCTAATAGATTTAATTCATTAATTATATTTAAGGTTATTTGATTTGAGCATTTTGACCCCAACTCAGTGAAAACGTTTATATGTTATTAGTTTTTAAAATTTTATTATTTAATTATATAAATATTAAATATAGTTTTTATTAAAATAGGTAATATTAATAATTATAGTCAATTTAAATATCATATGATGAACCTAAAATAAAAAGGTTTCATTGAGATTTCAATAAAGCTATCTATTTTAGATTTGGCTTTTTAGTATTTTAGTTATATTTGTTTTGTGAGTGTATTTAGTTTGGAAAACAAATTATAATTATAATTTTAATAGGTTGAATAATTTAAATTATAGCTATAATTATTTATGGATTTTGATTCAATGCAGGTGGTTTTTTTGAAATTTCAATGAAACCTTTTCATTTTAAGCCTATTGTAGAAATTTGATTAGATCTAAGTTGATAACAATTTTAGCATCATCTATTTAATTAGGAACATAAATGTCAGGCTATAAAACATTCATATGTGGCCATGGAATAATCTGAGAGTTAATACGATTCTGTTAGATTTCTCTCACATAAACATAAACATTCATCCCTTGCAAAGTGGCCCTTGTATAAATGAATAATTCTATAAAATACAAAGGCTCCAGTGAGATTTTAATAGGGCTGCACTCATCCAATCAAGACCTATTATTTATAATAATTTCTTTTTAGTTTTGGAACTTCAGTCTCCGAACAAGACAAGTGGAATGACTTGAGGATGCAGTAGCCTATAGATTGCCACCATCGGCCATGAAATCATTACTCAACAACTCTGACACCGCTTCGATCATATACTGATAAAATCCATATTAAAAAAAAAAAATACCCATACCAACGGTCATTCTCATTGGGAAGGTTTCGAAAGATCCCTTCCTGGGGGCTGACTCATGCGAGCAATGTTGCAGGTTCTTTTTGTTGTGGGGGGATGAATTAGAAGCAGGCCCACACCGTAAGCACCCCAGAGAGGCTGTTTGTGCCATCATTGCCATGAATCAATTTCATAGTGTTGTATTTGTTGCTGATTCTGATCCTATGCATAAGATGGCAGGTGAAATCTAGCTCAAGCATTGCATCTCGATAACAAAAACTCAGCTCGGCCATCCTCCCCATCTCTGCAAAAGAAGCTAGCTATACAGGAACATGACCCAAAAAAAAAATTTAAATTAAATGAAGATTTTTATCATGTATCGAACCGAATAGCAATATCTTATATCAATTATCTGTGAGTAATTAGTGAAATTGCAAAGCGCGGCTGTCTTTCTAGGCCTTCTGAAACAAAAACAGTGCCTCAGCAAAGCAAGAATGGCATGATACATGCACAAATCAAGTAACCTTGTGATAGGGATCCTCCTCTTAATCGCCTGGGAACATTTGCAGTGATCTAGTCTTTCTGCAGGCAATGGCAACCAAATCAGAATTGATGGCACTTTAAACACCTCACAACCAAGAGAAGAAGTGATATTCAGTTGTGACAAAATGACAACGGAGTTTTCTCGGGTTAAACACCTGCATGTAAGAAATCTGAAATCAATTGTGCTGGCTCCATGAAAGGTAGCAAATTTGGAGTTTTAACTTTCGGGCAATCTAATATAACAGCTTGAAAGTTACGGCTACAAAATTCGAACAATAACAACAAGGAAAACCATAAGCGACAACTGTTTAATATTAGCTTCTGAAAAGTAGACACTCTTTCATGTGTCAGCGCTTCAAAGCAAGCTCCCAATGCATGGACAATCCCAAAGCACCTTATCTCCATAAAGATCATGAGAAACAGTTTCAATTAAGGCAGCCAGACAGCATTGCGCGGACTAAAATCTTCAGCTTTGTGTTTCTAAATTTTGCTGAGATGTGATTTTCCCATCCAATCTCGATTTTATATGGAAGAGAGAATCAGAGATGACCTTGCAAGGATGGCTCTGAAATAATTGCAAAGTCAAAGTGCGCAAATGTTAGCAGTCCGGTTTATGCTATGTTGCAAAAACCTTGCATAATTTTACCAGTTAATGCTACAAAATCCTCGACATGTGATAACAACCAAAATACCTTCATATCCCCAAGGAACAAGAAGAAATATTTCCAACAAAGACCATTTGTAGGTATACAACCAAGCAGAATGAAATGTTCTGCTTCTTATTTTTGAATTTTCAACACATGGGATGCTGTTGTCAATCGAAGCACAATAAAGGAGGGATGCCTTAGTGACGAGATCAAATATACAAATATTCATGTACAAAGACCATTTACTTTCTCTTTCTTCATTTATTTGTTTACTATTAGGAGGGATAAGTTTAACAGGTATGATAAATTATTTTTGACAGAGTTCCAATCAATTATGGAAATCTTCAGACAGTTTTGAGTTCTTTCTTATTAAGCTACTTAAGCTCTAAATAGAAACCAGAATGGGGGTGTGATTAGGAGGGCCATTGACATTCAAGGTGAAATGGCCCAAAATATAGTTGATAGATAGGCGAAAAAGGATGGGAATCAAAAAGGGTATGAAACGGGGGGCAAAAACGATTCAGCATCAAGGGTTATGAAACATGGGAAAAGTCTATGCTACCCAGGAGAATAGTGGTGTGGCCATATGATTATCTTGAATTGGCACTTTAAACCACAATAGATGCTTTATGTTGGATGTTAAAATCATATTTATAATCATGTTTAGAATTTTCCTAAAGCAAAAAGTTGGGTCTAATGTAATAGTCATAATTCTAAATTACTTTAAAACACCCTCTTAAGTTGGAAGATTTCATTAAAATGTTGTGACTACAATAACTATCAAATTTTTAAGGACTAATAATTTTAAAAATTTATTAGCAACTTTTCACCTATGAAATATGAACCATACTTAAGTCATGTCAATTACTTCAATTGTCATTGTCATGTGTATTGAGGTTGTGAACTTGTGTATCAAAAAATCTTTAACTTTGTAAACTCCATCTTGATTATTAACTTTGTAGAATATGTGAAATTAAGATTCTTTTATAAGCAAACTAATTTGATTGGTATACAAGGCTTGTCATGCATTTGTAACAATGGCCTAAATCAAAAATATAATTTAAATAGTTTTGATGACTTTAAATATGAATTGTGTAATCTAACTTAAATAGTAGGTATGTAATATATTTTAGACATTATTTTTACATATTTCTATAATCATATATATTAGAGATATTTCATATTTACTTTCAACAATGTAATTACAATAACTTTTACATTTAAACATATACATAGTAGCTTAATAAAGCATAATGACTTCTATGTCCAAACACATAACACAAAATTTCAATCCAAATAAAAAATATAGCCTAAGCAACATCTACATTAAAACACATATAACCTAAATAAAAATGTAACTACGACAAATTTTAAGTTCAAATACATACATAATATGCCAACGTAAATAAAAGTTTGTATAATTAAAAGGATGTTAAAGTAGGAGTACATGAATTATAATACAGTAGAAGATTTTGATGTCCAATTAACTGATTACTACCGTAATGAGCTTATCCGAAACAAATAACCAAAGTATGAGTTTACAAAACTTAGTAAGTAGGAATATTGTACTTAGATCCTGTCCATTCATATGATTTCATCACTGTAGACCCCATTTGCTGCTATTTGAGAACATCCTCGATGCCTAGTTCTAATCTCCTTTCATTGTTGCACTTCTCATGGATACTTTTTCCCACATCAAAAGTTCAATGCTCAAAACACCTACCCTCCCCAGAACAAATTGAATAATAATTAGTTTCGGTCACATAATTCATTTAAAAAGGAGCATCCACATTAAGGGGTTCAGTGCCTCAACTGTAGATATTTATTTGTCAATAATGGGCTGAGCTTGTTTACCTTAAACCCAAAACCCAAAATAGAAGTAGCATAATTCAACTATAAATACATCATGTAAAGAACAAATGGTAACATAACGGATGTCTTTTTCCCTGAGAATCCAAACAGCTTATTTTATTATCATTCTTTCAGCTAATGGAAAACAAACATATACTGTCTCATTTCAGCATGCTGACAGCCTATCACTTGAGATGCATCTGCAACTTTAGGAAATCAGTGCTGCTTCTTTAACATAGATAAAGCACTACAGCCACATAATGAGGCGAAAAACTCATATTGCACTAGATTACAGCATTGGCTGTTTCAGTTGGTTAAGAAACACGATCATGGAACATAACTTACTATGAGCAGTAACTACCAAACAGAGACAAACCAGTTTTATGCTTAAAATATCTGAAGGATTGCGCATCACCGCTTTATGGAAGAATGTCAATATGAGGATCCAATGGAACAAGTAAAATGTCGACTTACTTGTGTGAAATCGTGTCATCGGAATTTCTCGCAATTCACGTCTTATGCATAACCATTCACCAAGCAAAGCCATCACTGCAAGACCAGTACCATTTACAATCCACCACGTAAAAGCAGATGGCCAACCACCATATATTATGCATATAAAAAGATGAATAACATATAGAGTGGCTGAAAAATCTAAGCACTTTTTCGCCCTCTCAACTAACTGAAGCAAATAGGCAGCCCTGCTCAAGCAAAAATATCACAAGAATCAGGCAACCCATTTATTTGCCAAAATTCTACAAGAAACAGCGAGTCTAAGAATTTACAAGAATAAGTTATCATAATGATTATATTTACATAAACAAGCTATAGTAATGAATAAATTGGATAAGTTTATAGAGAAAGCCTTATGTTGGGAAGGTCTTATTGTAAAAGGAATCACTTGTGATCACCATTCCAAAGTTAGATGCATTTTTCATCATTAAAAATCCTAAGGAAGGAGGTAATATAGCATGCAATTGATGATTATAGCTAAAACTAATGAACTTGACATCTACATTAATAATGAATTAGCACGCTAATTAGTTTGGTCAGCACTAGATTTCTAGGTATGCAAAGGCTCTGTGGGAGGGAGAGATGAAAGTTCAAACAGTAGGTGAAATCCAGAACTCAAATTTTGCTACATTCTATGCAAAGCTTCAAATGAACTGATGGGTTTTGAAATCATGAGAATTATTTTGTATGAATAAAAGATTCTTAAAATGGAAAATGATACTTGCCAAACCCATGTTAAAATAGATGGGGCAAAGTTATAATTATGACAAAATAATCTTTTGAACAAATCTTTAACATGAGTGCAAATACCATGTTTAACAACATTATACGTGATCTTTCTTTCTTTTCTTCCTTTTCATGTCTTTTTTTACAAGTAAAAATTTAAAACATTGTAAATGAAATCTTGTCAATATCTATACTGATGCATAAAACCAGTAGACTGAACTCATAAACTTGTACGGTGTAATAAGCAACGAAGGTGCATCCAAAACTAAATACATACAAACATGCAGATATAGATTACACACACACACGATAATGGCTTTCATTTTTTTTCTAGTTTTATTGCCTATCATATCTTTCTGATTCAATATACATGTAGAGGATAACAAAAAGTTGTTGAAACCACTGCAAAGCATTCAACTTCTCCAAAATCTCTCCTTTTTCTTCTTTTTTCTCCCATTTAGAAAGACTTTCCCAAAAACTGTCTTCCACAAAGTCTTGCACAAAGGCACACCTAGGACAAGTTGGCAAATTATGAAAAAGAAAAAAGAAAATGCCTTGGAGCAGCTACATTTTTCATGACAGCATAAAGTTTTTCTCCTTTCTTTCGTTAGATGATGATGAATTTTTGCCAAGGCAAAAGGGAGAGATGAACTAAAAGTAGAAAAAAGAAAAAAGGAGAGAGAAAAAGAAGAGGAGGAGAGGTGACCCTCTCACAACAATACCATAAAAGCTCCACCCAGAACTTTTAAAAGAGGATGGAACAGACCAAAGCAAATTGTAGAGAGAATACACCTAGCCCTACTGGTCCATTGTCCTCTCCAACTTACTAAACAAAAGGGGCAAAGAAGAAAGGAAAAAGGCCAGGTCTTCAGAGAAGTAGACTCCTACTCAAAGATAAAATGGAATAGGGAAAAATAAAAAAGGTTCCTTCAAAGAGCAATATGCCCCACATCTATCCTATCAAAGATTGTTGTATTTCTCCCCTTTGTTCTAAAGATCACTAAATAAAATTATTCCCATTAGATCAGCCATTTTCTTGAAGTAACACGTCTATTCCTTTTTTCAGGCGGTGATCACAGGATCATCCAAAATTCACTATAAAGAAAATCTTTTGTCCAGTTTGCGATTTTCCAGTTCTATTAATTAATTTCCAGAAACAAGAAGGCTAATACATCTCATGAATTTTATTCATATGCCATAACAAGTGATAGCAACTCAACTTTCAGTCAACATCAGCATAGTCAGAGATTACAATGCCTATTGCTAACAATGATAGGTTTTTCCCTGATGGATGGCGCTAATATTTTGGTAACATAGACAAAATTTCCACAGCCTTCCACCCAGGATGAGATATCCTAATATCGAAGGATTGCATATGAATGCTCAAAACAACCAAATGTTAGAAGCCGCAAAATTGAAAGTGCTATGACTATCCAATCAAGCAGATCCTTTGTGCACGGTTCTTCTATCAATTATGTCCCAATGCACCAGCTGCAAATCATGTAATTATTCATCAATTGAAAAAAGAGAAGATCCGAACGTCTTACCCGGCAATAGCACTGAGAAGAAACGAAACAATGTTACACCATCCGGTGACCGTAGAAGCAGAAAGCGTTGAGTAATCGAAGAAGTATATAAGGCTCATACGCGACACATGCGACCCAACCAGGATCGACAGAAAGAAGCCTAAAGTAAGATAGTAAAGACATTGAAGGCAAACAATCTGTCCGACAATGAGCCATGGATCCCATACGATAGCCCCATAAAACATGACTCCCTGCAGTGTCTTTCGGATGCAATTCGCCGAAAACTCCACTGCCTCGAATTTCCGCCGCGGTACCTAGCTCGTCATTGGAAACGCCCCACGCTCATATTTTCTCACTGAACTCCGGCTTCGGAAGCCGAATTCCTCGGAGGAAAGCGAAAATCGACTAAGATCCGGAAGAATGAGGAGGCGATTCGCTAGAAATTCCCAAATGCGGAGAGAAACCCTAGAATGACGATCTGTATGTGATTTCCCCAGTCAAAACCGTCTCGATCAATTTCAGTCCTGATTGCGGGGACTGAATGTTAAGGTTTCAAAGGAGGAGAAGAGGATGTAGAAACGGAAGAAGATTTCTAAGAAGTTCGGCGGCAATCGGTTGAGATGCACAGAGAGACCGACGCTCGCATTGCTTTCTTGGATTTTCTGATTTCTATGATTTTTATTTATTGTGGCGCACTTAGTTGTGGGTTTATATATTTTTAATATACATGAAATGTACCATATTTTAAACTTACGAACGATCAATGAACGACTCGTGCCAAAATAAACCCCCGGAGTGTTGTTGGTAGGCAATTTTGCAGCACATACGACGGTAGAAACCAAGCGTGCAAGTGCTGTTGGCCCATGCTTGTTCGCTGCTGGACAGATGGCTATCAAGCCAAGATAAGTGTTAGCTTAAAAAGTAATTACAGAAAATATAATATAAATTCACCTATACTTGTTATGTATGGTATTGTGATTTAGATTTGAAAAAAAAATAAATTACAATTAAATAAAATCTAATGTTGAATTAACACAATCTGTTTTTCTAAAACAAATCTAAAGGGTAAATTTTAAGCGAACCAATGTTTCAATCTGAATTTTCAACCTCAAGTTAACCAAACATTTTCAAATTTGGGTTTAGGTTGAGTTAAGATTTTAAAATTAAAATTTAGTTGAAATTTTTGAAGTTAGAGTTGATGTTGATTGACTGAAGTCTGGAGTAGCGTGAAGAACAACCTTTGCTTGCTTTGGACGCAATTCCGTCCCGATGTAAACCTTACTTTGATAGATATTTTGCTCGGAAGGTTGGCTCCAATAAAAATGCTTTTACCATAAGTAAAATTATGGGCAAAATGATAATTTTACAGTAAGAATATATCTAAAAAATCACGCGAGTACAAAGCTAATGGGAGTATAAACGAGAGTACATTCGGTCGAGCCTGAATTGATTCGGTAACTGGTGGTGTGCCGAAGTTTGTAATACGTCATTAAAATAAAATTTATAATTTTTTATAAATAATTTCAAACATCTAAAAATTAAATGAATATATCCAAAAATATACAATTTAATGCATCTATAAACTACATTTTTCCCAAGTAAATCAATTAGGAGGTTACAAGCTATATCTATATATTTTTACCTCCCTTTAATAACTCTTCAAGTTTCGTAATATATTATACACCATTATAAATATTAAAAATTAAATATATTTGATACAACATGGATATACTAGCCATAAAAAAAATAGCAAAGCGTCTTGTATTCCTTCCATGTACCTTATACCTAGTAATTTTTATTAATTGTAGTGAATATAATGTTTTATAAATCTTGCCATATATCAAAAAAATCTTGCTCCATTGCGTTTCATTTTCTACTAAATTAATTTTTGTGTCCACAATTCTTGATTTGCCAATAAATTAAGCAACTACCACATATCCATACATATTCCTCAAGATTTTATCTTTTTCTTTTTTTTCAATAATTTGTAAAGCTTCCTAAATGTTTGTAAAGCTTCCTAATTTGTATCTTATCACTAAGTAGCCTTTCTTTACATTTCTAAAGTGCTTACAATAATAAAAAAAATATATCACTTTTAACTTTCTAACCTTATCACATTAGTCACGCGATTATTTTCTTATAAATGAATAAATTCAACTACTATGATATATCTGCCTATACCTACCTTTATATTTATCATTTATTTTATTTATTCTCCTACAATAGTATAAAAATAATATATATAGTCGAAAAGTCCAAATAACACTTCATTCATAAAACAAAAAATATGAATTAGCAATCGTCTTGTACCCTATACCCTATATCAATGAATACTTCAAAATTTGCACACTCTTTAAATTTTTAAAATTATTTTAGGTATGATAAAATTCATTAATGTATATCAAATACTTTTATTTATTAATTTTCAAAATTTATTTTTTTCCACTGTGGTTATAAGTAGGTAAATAATCTATACTAGCATATACCCTAATAATTATGTCCTTTTAATTTTTTAAATAGTCCAATGCCCTGAAAATTTTCTAAAATTTGCCTATCATCAGTAAACATTAATGGGTAAGCCAAAAATATTCAATTGACTACATCTTTTGCTAATTTATTTCTTATATCTTACTTTATCCTTAAGCCCAAAGGCAATTTGTTTCCCCCTCTCTGGTAATCTTCAACAAAAAATAATATACCAATCTAAATGACTAAATATCAATATTTTAATGATATGCTTATTTTTCAGCAGATGGATAGATGGAATTACTAAGATATATCTATCTGTACCTACCTTAATTATTTTATTTTATTTTATTACTTTACATACAATCCTATAAAAAATATAGAAAATATAGAAAAAGGTATATGATAATCTTTTATTAAAAGTAAAAATAATAAATAGACAGTAGAATTCGGCCCTATTATTTATACCCATATGTACTCCAACATCTATTTTTTAAAATTATTTTGTTTAGAATAAAATTCATATATATATGTATGTATATATATGAGATGCATTTTGTTAGTATCTTACACACTGGGTGTTTTTTTTACTATGTGTAGAGTTTCAAAAATATTTTATACCTTTATATATCCCATAATTCATACGTTTTTATATTTTTTTCTGATAGTTCAAGACCCCATAAGATTCCTAAAATTTTCTTAATAACCTCAAATAGTTGCTAGCTATTCTTAGAAAGTAAAGTAAATATATTTATCATTATTTCATCATCTATACCCTATAATATCCAAAAGCCCAACGACTATACCCTATAATATCCAAAAGCCCAACGACTTTTTTTTAAATTTATTCCCTGGGCGTTTATTAAGATAAATAATATATCTACTTGGATGATTGAATAACATATAGCAAGTCGTGTAGTAATTTTTTTGTAGATGACTATATTTGATTACTCTAATATATCTACAAACTCCCCGAATTAACCTGACCCGAACCGGAGATAAAAAAAACCCATTACTTAAACCCTGAGTGCCGGCTGTCTCCCGAATCCAAACGGCCCCCTTGGATTCGTTCCCCTTCTCACTCCTTCTTGGCTGCTGCGACGCCGCCGGCCCCCTTCTTCTCCCTCCTCCCTGGCTGTTGCGACGCTGCCGCCTTCCTTCTCCGATTCTCCCTCCCCCTGTTGCCTGCTGGTTGCTGTGAGCCGGTGAAGACATCGACACCATCGTCCTTGGCATCGAGAAGAAATCCACGAAGGTCGGTTCCATTCCCTTTTCATGCCATTGTCCCTTTTCTTTTATTGTTCATAGTAGATTCACGAAGGTCGGTTCCATGCTTCCATTCCCTTTTTATTTCCTTTTTATCTTCCTCTGTCTTGACTGTTTGATTTATGACGGTGCGAATCGGTAGAAGATTGTAAATCTTTGTTTATCTAGACGGATATGTTCATGATTCAGTGCCGGATTGTTTTTTTTTTTTTTGGCTTGGATTTTTGTAGATATGCATCAATCTCAACATCCGCGTTGATGTTGGGTCTTTTTGTTGGCAGCATTTACCGAGATTGGGCTGTTTGCTTGTTCTGCCTAGACAATGTTTAGTGCTTAAGGGTATATAGCAAAGTAAAACCTCTCTTCACGTCCCTTCCCAAGCTACTGTTGCTTTTTTAACTATGTATACAAGTGCATTGTATGATTAGGTTTTTTGTATATCATTTGATACTTCTTGAGGGAATCTAGATGTGAATTGCCAAATCCTGAGAGTTACTCTCTACCAGCCTTGCTACCTTGATAGATTTGTGTGTGTTGTTAACAGGTTGAATCTTATAGATGAATTTTCATGGTTACCCAGATGCCACAGGAAACATCCATATCTATGTTGATCTTCTAAAACAATTTAATGAGAAGAAATCATAGGATGGCAGGAAAAATCCGTATATGAAACTATAAACTAGAATTTCTTCAACAAGCAGAATCTTCAGCAATTTAATTTTTGATGGTCTTTCTTAGTTACTGGTAACATTGATTATTTACTTATGACATTCATCATGTTTAAAGTGCTCTTGTTTATCAGGGTACTTTTACTTATAGATTTTTGTTGCTGGATATACAAGATACACTGAAGCCAATGAGTTATCTCTACACCATTTCTCTTACATAAAGGGCAAATGTTTTCTGTCAGATCTCTTTCTTTACAGTCTTGATATAACTCTCTGGTCATTTCGTGTTATAGAGGCAATTCATTTGATTCAAAAGTGAGAATTAAAAACAAAAGGAAAAAAGTTCATTTATGCTGCTATTTTTTGCAGAACTTCATAACTTTTTTCTGCACTTCAAAAGTTCATTATGTTTATTAATTCTCAAATTTTTTAAAGTTCATTGTATTTATTAATTCTCAGATTTTTAAATTTCACAGAGGAAAGCAGGTTTGCGTGATTTCTCACATTATGCTCTGCTTCTGCCAACTGCATTTCACTTGATCAAGTGAGTTACCATGCCCAGCTGAAACTAAATGCCTTTTGTGATGAGTCTCTCATTCATTCCTATTGTCTCAAACATGGTTATGCTGCTAGCTGGAGAATTTGAATTTAACACTAGGAGCATTGCTGATTTTCAGAAAGCCTCAAGGTATAGTTTCTGAAACGTTGGCAAGAAAATGGGATTCATGTTATTGTATCTGATTTGGGACCATGCTGGGCAGGAAAAGTCAAGGTCTGAAACTTGTTGACTTGATTGTGATGAGCGCTTGATCTACAAACAGCTTGATCAACTAATTGAATGTGAGTTTTTGCTCTGTAATGTTTACTTGTTTATCAGCTAACTGAAGCACATTTCCTGTATGAATATGAACAACTATTGATGAACAGCTATGAATGTGAAATTCCTTTTGAATGATTATTAATTTGAATGATGTTTCACCAATCATATATATTATTTGAATGATGTTTCACCAATCAGTCAGAAATGGACGTGGTGGATTACTTTCAATGAATTGTTTGAAAATCCATAGCAATCTATGCCGTTTGAGTTCTTCATAGAGTATATGGTGTATTACCCAGATACAAAAAATGTTACATCCTCCATAATCTTTTCATTTTGTAGACTGCCCATCACGTTAGCCTCTGGTAGAACTCATGCCTAGAATACTGCAAAAGCAATTGTTGGTACATGAGCTTGATAGCTTTTTTGTTAGATATTTACTTATTTCTATGCGTTTAGGCATCATCATTCAGTTCCAGTCAACTTAGGCACATGCATCAATTGCCACCTGATCCAACTATATATCCCTTCCCAGTTGTTCTCGTCACATGAACAACCATATAAACATACACCCAAGTTCTTTCATCACCCGAATTTCAACTTGAAACTCAATCAGAACCCGATTTTCAAAAATTGGGATAGGGCTGAGGTTTTACAGATAGGGTTAGAGTTAGGGTTGAAGTTTTACAAATAGGGTTAGGGTTAGGGTTGAAGTTTTACAAATAGGGTTAGGGTTAAGGTTGAGGGGAACTCGAGTTTCATAAGCCTGAGTTGCACCCCTAGTAGTGGATGTTGATGATTATTAATGGTGGATATTTGATGGTTTTGCAGTGGAATTTTTTAATGCCAGAAGTTGTGGTGAGTGCTGAATTGTGTTGAATGTTAATGGTGGATGTTGATGATGATTTGTGGTGGATATTTGGGGGTTTTGCAGTGGAATTGTGTTGAATGTTAATAGTCATTGTATATACTTTTTAAATGTGTTTTATCATTTTATTTATTTGTGTAAATCTTAATTGCAGATGTTTTGTGCTGTTTTCACCTTGAATTAGATGGACCAATGTGAGAATCATAATGGCCAACAGGGTTTAAAACTTGAATAATGTGTGGTTTTCAGATTTTTCTTAAGCAACTCTTAGGATGTTGTTGGATAGTGAATTGTCAAGACTACTTACTAATTAAATGGATTCTGAAATATCTTCTCCTTTCTCTTCTTCTTTTGCTACAGAGAGTTAAAGAGTCGAAAGCTATGAAACTCGTTGTCGACGCTCTTAGATATCTCAGTAAAGATGATTTTAGGGTTCTCACCTCCGTCGAGATGGGAATGAGAAATGTTTGTGCTCTCTCTTTCACGTTCTAAAGAGTATAATTTCTAGGTTATGTTGTGATTTCAATTGGCACTCCAAGTTGAATGCTAGTTTGTGTATTGATTTTTTGTTTTTTAATTTTGATTTTTTCGATCAATTGAAATCTGTTGCTTGTCAACTTTTCAGCATGAAATTGTACCAGCGGAACTTATCGACAGAATTGCTGGTCTCAAGTATGGGCTTTCTTTCTCTTCTTCCACTTGGATTGAGTTTGTTTGGAAATTAGGATTTTAGGTGATGTTATTTGGATTTTCTGTTGGGTATCTCGTTTACAGAATAGTTTGGGGATGTTGCGATGTCCTCTGGTTGAATTTGCCTTCCCTTTTTGATATTCGGAAGAGGATTTTTTGCAGCACTTCTTGCAATGTGATGATGCAGCAATTGGGGCCTGTGACACTGTAAATAGGATTCAATTCATCCATTTTTTCTTTTCACAATTCAAAGGCTATACCAGAGGAGGAAAAAATGTTGAGCTTATAACACCCATTTCTTTTGACATATTTGTATTTTTCGATTCTATTAGCATACAAACCATGCTCGCTTTAAAATCCTGTTTAAGCAAATATATGGTCAGCACCACTATTTCAGCATGTTTTTGCATTGGGCCACACTGGAAATCAATGTTCAGTGTTTTATTTAATAAAAAATGTAGAAAACAATGTTGGAAATTTCTGCCCCAGGGCAGCGAGTGCTGCAAGCTATTCCTTTTTTTTTTTTTTCAATCCTCTACAGTCAATTTTTGTGCCCTTTTGCTCCGACATTACTGTGAATACTCCAGCGAGGATATTTTGTCAATTTTAGGTTACTAGAGTGATGAGTTGGCCTATGCATGCAGTATTAAGAAGCCTTGCTGTAGAAAGTTATGAAAGTTGTGGATTGGATGAAGGATTATTAGCAATGCGTGAACATAAAGAGGAGCCAGGCCAATCTCACGATGTGATATAGACCATCAATTGGTTTGCTGTGAACTTGTTTTATTTACACTTAGCATGCAATAAGAGCAGGATAATTCCTGTGTTTCATGCCAAGGTTACTTTGCATAATCCAGAATAAGTTATTCATAGCGAAGATGAAAAGAATGCCTGATCATGCTCATTGGAAGGACTATATCTCTGTTTCATAACATCCTGATTACTTGTGGGTTGACTTGATTTGAACATACCATTTCATATCTGATGGTACACAGGCATGGAGGGACATACAAAATTTTGAGGAATTTGTTGAAGCATAAACTGGTGCATCATGACTCCTCAAAATGTGAGTCACTTTTGCTTTGGATAAGATAAACTTGGTAGGGTGAAATCACCATCTTGTTATTAACTCATTGGTCTTTGCAGATGATGGGTTTCGGCTGACGTATCTTGGATATGACTTTCTGGCAATAAAAACCCTAGTGAATCGTGGTGTATTTGTGGCTGTTGGTCGCCAAATTGGTGTGGGAAAAGAGTCTGGTAATCTTTTATTCTGTCAACCTCATCTGTTTCCATAGTATGTAATGTTATTTTTCTGCACAAAATTATCTGCTTCATGCTCTTTGCTTTTAAATTTTTGCTGCCTTGTTAATTGACTGTTTACAATTATCTGTTTCCTTGTGAAGATATATTTGAAGTTGCTACGGAGGATGGCACGATTTTGGCTATGAAATTGCACAGGCTGGGAAGGATTTCTTTCAGGGCCGTCAAATCGAAGCGTGATTACCTCGTGCATCGCAGTAATTATAACTGGCTCTATCTGTCACGACTTGCTGCACTCAAAGAATTTGCCTTTATGAAGGTATCAAGATTTTTCTCAGCTCTTCCCCAAATCTTTAGATGTTTGTGTGATATCTGCTTGTCTTTTGCAGGCTTTGAAAGAGCATGGGTTTCCTGTTCCAAATGCTGTAGATTGCAATAGGCATTGCGTGGTTATGTCTCTTGTCCAAGGTTATCCACTGTAAGGTTTTCTCTAAGACTAGATTTCCAAGTCTTCCTTTTTCTGGCACAGGCATCAGTAGCCCATTCGGTTAACACTTAGGAAGTGTAGGCTTACTCCTTATCTTTATCTGTAAACTCCGATGTCTTTTAAGGATGGTGCGCCTTGAAATGGCATTAATTCTACAAGTTTCCTACATGCAGTGTGCAGGTGAAGGAATTGCAAAATCCAGACATAGTTTTTGACACCATTATTGGTCTTGTTGTTCGTTTGGCAGAACATGGTCTCATACATTGCGACTTCAATGAATTTAACATTATGGTATGCATTTGACTATAGAAGCTAGTGATTTCATATTTTAGCTTATTGTGATCCTAATTTATTAGTTTTGCCATAAATGCCATCACTGGTTCACTGGGTCAAGTTTTTCTTCTATGTCTGGATTTGGTGGGTGAAAATGGCTTTTATGTAAGTTCTCAGAACTTTTTCCCCCTCAAATAGGCATATACTACAAATATAGGGAATGCTTGCTTTTGGTTATGCCTTCCAAATGGCATGTGTGTTTCCTGAATTGCTGACTGCATTGTTGAATGCTCTCTCTCTCTCTCTCTCTCTCTCTCTCTCTCACATGCACATGCACAGCATGCATATGCTTGGACGTGGGTAGTATTGGTCTGGTTTTCCTTTTTTTTTTCATTTCCTTATCTTTTCCTTAGTAAAAGTTCAACTATAGAAGTCCGTTGATTATTTTTCAGCTATGCATCATTTCATGATAATATTTTGCATTAACTAGATGAACTATTCTTTTTGTAGATTGATGACCGTGAGGAGGTTACCATGATTGATTTCCCTCAAATGGTGTCAGTTTCCCATCGTAATGCACAAATGTGAGCTGTCCATTTGTCAGTGTGATGATTTATGAGCCTATCATTTACTTGCTACCAACTATTTGCACTCTTTTTAATCATATTGCTGAAAATATTCAATTTCTCAGGTACTTTGACCGTGATGTCGAATGCATTTACAAATTCTTTGGTAAAAGGTCAGTAGCTGGAAAATATGTATTTGTTTATTGATCAAGTCTCGCCTGTGTGATTATTGCTAAATTTTTCTATATGTTCCAATGTTCCATTGTATTTTGAATTTCTTTTCTTTTTTCCTCATGTATATGTGGCCATGGTCTTCCATATAGTCCATCTTGCTGTCTTTTGCCTGGTTGACTGTTGAAAGGTTTCATAGAGACCACCAAAAAAGAACGCATTTGGTAGTTCGGAAATCAAAATTGTTTTATTGAGTCGATTTTCATAAACAAAATCAGAGAGGTGTCAAACTCATATAACGCACTTTATGCTATGATTCAGATGTGGACAGCAATTGCGAAATTTTGGGACTGAGGTTGTAGGCCTATAGCGAAAATATAAGGTGACAAAGAAGAAGAGTGAAAAAAAAAAAAGAAATGGTGACAAAAATCAGCCTGAGGGACTGATGACACAGAGCAAAAGGGATAAGCCCTCCAAAACTAAACAAACAAAATGTTTTCATATAGGGAAAGGTTTTAATTTCTTCTTTTCTTCTTTTTCTTCTTCTCTTCTTCTTTTCAGATAAAATGATGAAAATTTGTATCTAAAAAAGAAAAAAATTCTGAGGCACCAAAAATATTGAGCGATAAGAGACAAATTCCCCAAAACAGAACAATCAAAATGTTTTAGGACACAGACAACATAAGCCATCTGGGATTATTATGGGGTTACTCTACAAAAACAGAAGCCTATTAATGATGCCATATGGCCTTAAAGAGTGTGATGACCTTTCCAGAATTCAGTTCAAAATTGTCTTTTAGGGGATGGGATGACATTTTCATCCTGAAGAGTTTCATTTTTCTCAGTATTTCCTATGCAGGCGGCTTGTTGCTGAGTGATGCAAGTGTCCTACATGACATGCTTAAGAAATATCTTGGCATGGAAGTGCTTATTTATGCAGATAAAGGATGATTTAGATGACTGAATGAATTTAGATGGGCAGTGAAAAAATAGAAGGAAAGGAAATCAGCTTGAGCAATTGCATAATTTTGGCTGTAAGAAAATTCTAGTGGTCAAAAGAAAATGATCTATGAAGCAAAATCATAAGGATATTTAATGAAATAATATAATTTATTTTGTGAAGAATAGTTGTTGAATTATAAATTTACTACCTCACAACAGAAGAAGAAAGAGAATCCTGGTGATTGCTATTTTTTTTCCTGTTCTCTATTGAAGTTATGCATTTTGCCCACGAGTGACCAAATGTCAATTGTTACCACAACAAAAATCATAGAAAGCAGGGGCATCCATGCAATGCTGGTTGTTCATTGGCTTCCACACTGCTCAACATATGACAACCGATGACACTCTCTCAAGTGCCGTAGTGGCAGTTGAACAGAAAAAGAAAACAAAAGATAATCCACCATTGAGTTGGTGACATGGAGGCAAAGATATGCTTCAGAGGGAAGCATTTGTCCTTTTCTAAGGCTAGCATTGAAGTGCTAGGGTTTTCTCCTCATCACTTTGCGTGCATTCATTTGGAAAGTGATGCCCCAGCATTGAGGGTTGTTGATGTAGCCATGTAGGCATCCTTTACCTGAGGATGATAGCATCAATGCAGCTACTGCTGCATCATGTTGGACAGGCGTTTTACAAGGATAGAATACAAAAAATTCATTTTGGACCATACCAAACTGAATATCCATTTTCTGTGAACTTGTGATTTTCTTAAGAATAACTTCTCTGTGATTGCACTACCAAACAGGCTTCAGCTTAGTTTCTGCTGTTGCTATTTATTTATTTCATTTTGTTCCCATGTTTTCTTGTATTTCATTTAACTTCTTCATTTTACCATTTTTGTACATGACCTTTCCCTTATAATTGATGCCATCATGATTAGTATTTTGTATTTTCTTCTTTCCAGGTTCAACCTTTCTTCTCATGAGGATTCTGATGAGAGTTATGGCTCAGGATCTGACAATGATGAAAATCATAGGCCATGCATCTCTTCCATAGCAAAATCAGCTGGTTTTCTGGACAAGGAGCTTGCTGCCAGTGGGTTTACAAGAAATAATCAAGATGAGATTGAAAAGGTACGCACAGAATCCTGATTCAAGATAGTGAAGTAATGGTGTTTATGTAATTGGAATCTGATCAAAAAGCTATAAACCTTCTTATGACGTGTTATGGTTGTTCTCTTGTTCTGAATAGTCCTGGTATATTGTCTACTGTTTCATTGTTCAGCTAAATCAATTTCACCGTTCAGCTAAACCAAGTGGCCGTAGAAGGCCTACTGAAATATAAGGAATAACAAGCAAAAGAATGTTCCTTGTAGTGAAGGATTCTTAGAAGTTAATAATTGTTGCTGTGCCCAAATTTAGAGCTTCTGGTAATCAGTCTGTGCCTATGGACTTAGTAAATATGAGAATTTGAATCTACTTTTCCTCTGGTTTTCATTTTTTTTTCTTTCTGCAAAAATAGCTAGTTGCCAACTTTGCTACAAAATTTTATCTAAAAGTCCTGATTTATTGCAGTACACTCTTTTATAACTGTTTGCATCTTTCTTAATTTTAGGTTAGGGTGCATTTTTTATATGTTTTTATTTTCATCTATTAAAGAAGTATTTTGCTAAACTTCCTATGGCAAACCAGTGGTGGTAAAGAGAGAGAATATTACAAGTCTAGTTTTTAGGAGGTATTGATCGTTAGTGCAAGTTTGTTCCCTTGTCTTTTCATGATTATCATCATCATATGCTATTTCCCACCTAGGTGGAGTTAGTTGCATGCATCCTGTTATGCCATCCTTCTCTCTCTTGGGCGATGTCCTCTATAAGCCCAAGTATTTTGTATATTTATCTTATGCATTTTTTTTAACTGCTCTAATTTTGTATTGTGAGATATTGTTTTGTTTGTTGCATATTGCTAACAAAATTTTTTCTGATGTATCCTGCAATGTAGTTCATTGAAACAGAGAATTCACAGAAGGATGATGCGAGTTTTAACAATGAAGAGAACTCAGATGAAGAAAATGTTGCTGATGATTGCAAGGAGACTGTTACCAACAGATTGGAATCTTGGCATTTGGTACATTACCAACTTGCAGGATGATTGTTTTTCTCCAACTTTTTTAGTTTTTTTAGGTGCTTTTAGTAGATGATAAATGAAAAATATTAGGACATGAACAAAAATGCGAAGTTTCATGCCTGGACAAATTCCCTGATTCCTGCATGATTGCTAGTCTTCCCCTAAGGTGTGATCAATGGAGTTTCTGCCATTCTCAGTAGATGTTCATTAAGGACACTTTCAGGGAATGTAACGGTGATATGCAAAGTGCTTGAGTTCTTAAGTGTTTGTTTTGGAATTTGTTGGATAGTCTAATCAGCCTGAGCATTGCATACTTAACGTTTTTATCGACTGCCTACTGTGCAATCTGCAAGTTACAATGACATTATATCATTCTCACTTTGTGATTTTGTTAGCTCCTTTCCAATTTTTATATGATTTTGAGAAGGCTTCTATTTGGTGATGTGCGGGTCTTGCAGAATGAGCACAACATGGATGCCAACCATGAAATCGTAGAGAAATGTTCCCATGGAGTCAACAACAGCACTGAGTCTGAATCCTTGGAAACAAGCGAGAAGGTATTCACATTTTTTGAAGTTAAACTGCGATAGCTTCCCCTCAGTAATTGAAAATTCAGGATTTTCTCCCTAGAGGTCATTCTCAGATATTTTTGACAACGGAATATATTATGACTTTTTATTACTATTCATGAAATGAATCGTGGCTTATCGTCCTTTTGGTCTATCTGTACATGTTAAAACTTAAGTACATTAGTTTGTTGACTACTTTGCTAAGAATTCTTGTTTTGTGATATTCAGTACACCAATATGTCCATTATTTAATTTTTTTTGGATCTTACAGCATGAATTGAATTGTGACACCCATGTTAAGATGGAAGATAGCCAGAACTCTCATCAAGCCAATGACAGCCATGAACCTAAATGATTGAAAATGTTGTAAAAATGAGGAAAATGTAGAGTTAAATGTCATATAAACTAAATGGGGTGTGAAAAGGAAGAAAGAGATTTCCCCAATTACCAGGCACACCTTTTTCTTTGTATTGTTTTGTGTTTGAGAACAAAAAATTAAATGAATGTAAAATATACATATACATATGCAATATATATTTGTGACTATTTGTGCAATATATATTTGGTTGAATCTTCTTTGGCATATTTGTGATTATTCATATTCTAACCGGTCTTCTATCATTCACAATCTCTTAATATGGGGGGCCTAGTAATACAGAAGTGTTGGTGCAGTCTATTGAGTGCTCCTTGTCTATTGTTCTCACGGCGCTTGGGAATACAAAATTGTTGGTGCAGTCGATTCAATGCACCATCATCTGTTCTAATGTTCTGACAGCTCTTATTATTATTATTATTTTTTAATTTTCAGATGTGCTCATCGTATTTTTGAATCTACACAAAGATACCTTAGCTTATACTAGTTGAGACACTTTAAAGATACTTTGATCGGTCATTGAAGTTTCTCATGTCCAGCTGTACTGCATCTTCGTGTTTCTGTTTTGAAAACGCATTGCTTGATGACAGGGAATTATTAGAACTTTTCCAGTCTCAATTACAAATTCTATTTGATGTGCATTATTCACAATGGGCAATTAGAAGAACTAATGCGTAAATGGCTGTTGAACTCTTATAATAAACTGATGAAATTTGAACAACCTTTATCATATGGAGAGATCAGGCAGCCTGAGATTTTTGCTTATTTCTATTTATTGAATTTGTGAGCAACAAGAATCAAATTCATTTTCCAATCTTTTCAAGATTAAAATAGAAGGAACAGAACAGGAAAAAGAGAAATAGTCTGTCCATGGGCGGGTAACTTCTCTCTATCCTTTGATGGTTGTTTCTTTCAATATATGCAGTAAAGTTTCTAAATTTTAGTAGTAAATTAAGAGAATTCACTATTCCAGGAGGAAGATCACGAGTCTGGTGAGGGCGATATTGTGCTGATGAAGTGCTTAAACAAGGAAAGACGAAAGGCAATCAAAGCTGCTCACGGTGGTTGGAAGGCTGCCTCCAGAAATTCCTACAAGGACAAAGGTGGGAAGAGCTCCCACAATTCCAAAATCCAGAAGCAGTTAAACAAATGGTGATCGGAGAAATGCAACAGGGGATTGGACAAAACCAGCCATCGAATGTTCATAACAGAAGAGGGCAACAGAATTGCAAATTCTTTACCTCACAGTTGAGGTGGTTACTCCACGCGAAGTTTTGGTTGTTTTGGTCACGGATGGGCATGCTTGCAGCCTGCCCAAAAGAGTGTAGGTGTCCTAGGGTAAGGACATTTTGGTTCTTGTGGGATAAATTAACGATTACATCGCCTGTATTTATATGGTATCAATTTTGTTTTGACTGTTTAAGAGGGCAAACTTACGCAGTAGCTAAGTAAGAATATGCAATAATTTTCGCTGTTAATTTCCTCTAATATGCATAATTTTCGCTCTTTATACATACCTGTCAATGGAGGGTAAATGCACTACTCTCCCATTCCTACTTTGTTCAAGATTTGAGTGCTGAATGTTTATTCAAATTATACAAGTTTCTTCTCGGGTATCTAAGATTTTTTAGTTCTTTCTAGGGTGCACGAAGATGGCGAGTAGCCCCTCCCATTTGAAAAGACATGCATCAAATCCTCCTCTTATCTTAAGAGTCCCTCACAGAAACAATCGCTGGGGTTGAAAAGCCGCCGTCACCACTAGGTCGAGAATGTTTTCGGTGGTTGCACTTTTGGATCATGGCCTTTTGTATGAACCTCCCTTTCACAGGGAAAAGATAGGCCCTCCTGTCAATTGATGGGATTTGTACCAGTGCTTGGAGGATAAGACCAATTCAGGCAAATGACATCGGCTTTTGCCTGGCATTATGCTCATCGCAAAACAACTTTTTCAATCATATGATTGCTTGTATTTTATTTTTGTAGATAGGTTAATGGGCATGACGCTGGTGTTGCATTTCGGACCAACCTTTTTAGATGACTTAAAAGAGTGCTATGGTGTCGACCGGCTCGCTGAACGAGTGCTGGACAAGGGTATTTTCGGTTGCTCTGGTACCCATGGCCCTTGCTACGCTGCGCACCTAGACAGAAAACGAGGCATAAAGTAGCAAAGTACCTGAGTTAAACGTACAAATTATGGGAGATTGTGTCAAGGGGTCACACAGGGCAAACACTGTGACATGTGGACTTTGTTTCATGGAATCCAATAATCGGTGTTTTCATCATTATTCGATTTTCTACAATATGTTTACGTAAAACATTTGGGGTAGATTAGATAACCTTCCTTCTCTATTTAGTATGCAAGTTTGGGCTGTGGATTGAGTTGTCATCAACCCAAACCCAACCCACATTAGCATTGGGGTTCAGGTTAACTTAAATTAGAATTTGGGTTCAGGTTGTCATCAGCCCAAACCTTTAAAAACTAAGGGTTGGGTTTGAGTTAACCCAACCCAAGTTACACCCCTAGTTGGCTTTTCTAGATTAATAAGCTTGTCCTTATTTGAGATTTGCTGAAGCTATAGAGGAATTCAATCTTTCTAGAAATCACTTTTAATAACTGAATTTACTAAAACCAATTTTATTCTTCTTCTATCTACCAGGCATGATGTGGTGAACAAACCCTTTTCTTACAATAATTATTTCTGGCTTACCTAAAACTGAAGAAAAGAATCCATAAAATCATAGCTAGCTCCCCTACATGGATGAGCCACCAGCACAAGGAATGACTCGCATGGTATTATCATGTCAGAATCTCAAGAACATTCTACGAATCTAAAAATCAAGTAAAGGCCGCTTTAGGGTATATACTATATATTAAGGAAAATGATCATTTCAATGAGATGAATTTATTTTGTAGCCCACTTAAATCTTCCATTAACGTGATTTTTTTAAGTTTTAATTAAATAAACGGCATGAAGCATGATTACGCGCATTTAATAGACCATTTACATAGAAATTTCTATAGTAACATTATGATGAATCATTGGCCATATATTAAACTAATTTTATATCCATTTATTTCCTTCTAGCAATAAGGATT